>JANTCA010007061.1:14341-29191 GCA_024741275.1 Chironex yamaguchii
ACTATACATCCTATACATATGTACTATACATCCTATACATATGTACTATACATCCTATACATATGTACTATACATCCAATACATATGTACTACACATCCTACACATACGTACTATACATCCTATACATATGTACTATACATCCAATACATATGTACTACACATCCTATACATTAGTGTCCATACTTCTGTCTTTAGTTTGCTTCACAGGTTTACTTTATTGGATTTCTAGATCTATAGCTTACACGACCAACAATTGATTTGTCAATTGTTTATCCGAGTTGTTATCTTGTGGGAGAACTTATTTGCAACTCTTTACACTCAGCTTTGACAAACGTAATCACCCTTTGCTCAGCTTGTTTGCTTCTTCTTTCAATGTTCCTGCTGTCTCAAGGGATAAAACAAACTCGTGCTTTGTACGCAACTCAATAGTTCCTCACAGGGGATCTAATATGATCTTTATGCATTCTTATAAATCTGGCCTTCACAGAATAGGTGTTTATCGAAGAATAAGATGATAAAAGTGGACATATGTTACACATAATGTAATCATTCATATACATAAGTAATAATTTGTGTATTCCAATTTGTTAATATTAAGTATTTTTATCCCCTTTTCAATGCAATATCCACTTCACTAAGGTCATTGAGAACTTTTCGTTGCTTATTTTTAATTAAGAGCTCTGTAAAGTGCTTACATCAAAATCCTCTTTAACAGACGTCGTGCAGCAAGACGCGTGGCGTGCATGTAGTTTGATGATACTAAACAAGTTAAAGCTTTTTGTAAGATGCCAATTTAGTACGTAACGGGGATTATTTTACGAGATAATGAAAGGATATTTTTAAATATTTCAGGAAACAGTTTTTATAAACAGAGATGGTAAAAATTTAAAGACGTTATGTTTTACATCAACCAAACTGTAAATCTGACAAGATTTACGCCACTGGGTATACATCGCGATTTAATTAGAGGCTTTTCATAGTAGGTCCCTCAGCTACATTATCCTTTGCTGTGGTGGCAACAGATGGAATCGTTATTGATATCCCCGTTCTGATAATATGATTCCCTATCTTTGAATATTACTATCTCTCAATTTTTAATGAATAAGTCCTTCGCAGGTTGATCTGTGTACTGAATTTTTTTGTTATCACATTTCAGATATAAGAGAAGCTCTCACGATATCACAAGAGCACCGTCTTATCTTGATGAAACTCGCTTTGTCCAATGGGCCTCAAATATTACCGACAACAGAAACCACCCAACTGATATTAAAATAAGCCGCCAATTTAAGCAGGAGATCTAGCCCAAGCTCAAGATAAAGTAGTGAGGTAGTTAAGTCAGCAAAAATTCTTCAAAATATCACCTTCCGAGCGAATGATAGCATTCTGTGAAAACGGCAAAGCGCGACGGGATTTCAATGTCTGACCATGCATTTATAGTAATATATCTTTCACAGGTTGTTCTTCTCATCTGGCTTGTTCAGCGATGCAGATCTCAGTGTTAAAGTTGATAGGAAGACTGTCCGTGGCTGACTTGTTAAAAATCACTCATATTATCAATAGATTCTTTTGGGATCATAGTTGAGTTGCCTATACTTTTAATAAAATATTCTTAACCAAAACCTCTTCGCATGTAATGTTGAAACCCTTATTTCTTGACATTTGTTGTGGTAATAGTGACACCTATCCATTTACCCTACTTACGTTTTGATTAATTGATCAGTTTACTTTAAGTACTTTTGAAATCCTGGAAAATTTGTTGCGTGGTGGGATGACTGATCTTGGCAATGTGACTCCGGACCTGATGCTTAGCAAGATCCCAAATCGTGATTAGTTTTACCTGGGATCAAGGAAATTTGGCAAAGTGCGACAGAGACGCTCCTAAATATGTAGGGTTGCGTATGTAGTTTAACTCCAAAAGCTATCATCACCACAGACAAGACCATCGTACTCTTCTTCTACTTTCTCTTCTTTCTCTTCTTCTACCTCTTTGTAATCCTCTCCGTAATCGTCGCCATTATTATCGCTATAAAATTTCTCACCATTTACAACACCACGACCAGAACTTTCATGATAATAGAAATCATACTCGTAACTATCATCTTTATCGTGGTGATCATCAATGACATTAATATTACCAGCTATGTCCTCGTCATCATCATTGCCATCAGTAACGTCGTCATCAACACCGTAATCGTCGTCGTCATCATCATTATCATCATCGTCGTCGTCATCATCATTATCATCATCGTCGTCGTCATCATCATTATCCAGTTATCATTACTATCTTAATAATATTTATTATTACCATCCTCGTCCTCAACTAAGCAACAGTGTTATCATAATTACACCAGTCCTCATTACCGTTATAACTAATATTTCCGCCTCTTCTCTTTCTCATTATTGACACAATTTTCTTTAGAAAAAAAAAGAATTATTTTAGAGCCGTTTTTTGGTTACACGCAAACACTACATTGATGCTTCAAAACAGATTTTAGAGCAATAAAGGAACAGAACTAAATTTCAGGATTGTAACGGAGAACCTTTCTCAACACACTTATATTAATATTAGTATAGTTCTAATAAAATCACTTATAAAGGTATAAAGGAGAAGCGCATTATAAAATAAAATAAATTGGATTTCGCAACACCTAAGAAATCGCGACAGAAACAATTTGCGAACAAATCAGAAGGGAACTTTCACTACCTCTTGCTGTATTGATTTTCAATATTTACTTAATCTCAAGGTAAATCATGATATTTTTAAACATTCTTCTTGCTTTTGTCCCTGTAATCATGCAATCATTCATGTCCATGGAATATTTCCACTTGCAAAGCATTATGGATTTATTTACACCAGGCTTTAAAATAAAAGCATCCAGCTGAATATATACTTTACAGCTTTCAGCGCTAAAATAGAAAAGTATTAATAGACATTTTATATAAACAACCTTTTTGTGGTACAAAACTTAAAATTGCCTTGATACCTAGAGACATTGCTCTAAAAACATACTAAAAAGCCACTTAAAAGACAGTTTATTACTTTTTGTTGATGTTTTGGTTGGAGACTAACTTGATAACCACAGTTTACCGGAAAGCTACTTTTACTGGTCAGTACATTCGTTGAGATTCTTTTTGTCCAAAAAGGAGGAAAATGAACCTCATCAAAACACTTGCCCATAGAGCACTTTGCATCTGTTCAAAATCTAAATTAAATTTGGATCTAGGGAAAATAAAATCTATTCTCCCTAAAGACTGATATCTAGAGGATGTTGTTTCCAGAATTCTTCGAGAAAAGATCACTGATTTTGCAACCGAAAAATCTTTTTGGTCTCAAAAATATCCTTCATACTTAAAACTTCTTTGGCTAGCCAATGGTACAACCTGCATAGAAACACAGATTAAAAAGCTGTAGTTAAGTTTTTGTCTGCTATCAATCCCAGAATTGTTTTCACGACTAGGGAGATCTTGCCATCCATTCACAAGGATTGTGTACCTACCACACAAAAAAGGTTAGTACTATATGAATTTGAGCCCATGTGAAGCTCGATATGTAGGTTGCACTTCTCGAAGATTGGGTGACAGGCACTGTACGCCAAACATCAATTCCTCCTAGAGAACAGCCATCTCACGCTTACAAAGCAAACATGACTGCCAAAATATGCGATTCTGCCATAGGCCAATATTTACTAGAAAATTCAGAATTCGCCAAAATGTAAAAGGACGAGAATTTTGGATACGTGGTACAGCTCGATCGTCCTTTTATCTAAGTGTATTCGAGTCTGTCTACATTAGAACAAGAGAAACAGTACTCTGTAGGCAGAAAGACGTCGTTTTCATACTTGGACTCTTCCAATAATGTTTTGTTTCTTAATTTTCTCTTTTTTTGTTTTCTTTCTTGTCTAGGATTGGCTAGTTTTGCTACATGTTTTGTATAAATAGGTTGCCATATACATATACTTTCCTTTCTGACGATTCATACTCTGAAGATTGTCAGACGAAAAAAGCATTTAAATATGTTTTTAGGGCAATGTCGCAAATTTTCAAACCGATAGACAATTTATACGTAGTTTTAGGGGAAAATTGTCAAATTTGCTTAAATCGGATAACTCTTGTTTTGGTAAAGAATATGCATTTCAGGCAATCTGTTACGATGATTTCGATTCAGTTTATGTTAGAGACTTGAAGGAAGTACGTGAGTATTATTTAGGTCATGATATTCTGGAATATCATTTTGAGCATATCTAAACAGTAACACTTGCAGGAGAAGCAAATATTCTATACACATTTTCCTGCCGGATGTTTCCATAGTTATTTGCCTTTTTCATACAATAGGTAACTCACAGTCAGAAACACACATGAGGAACAGACAGGATGTTATGAGGGTGACTAAGTTGGACTTTTTCCTACCGATTTTTCCCAACACTGTCTTTCTAACTTTTCTACATCAATTGAGATATATATGGGAGACTTCGAATGAAATTTTTATGCTCAAAAGGACTAACAAAGTTATTTCATTCACGAATTTACTTTATAAAGAGCGATTTTCTTAAAATTTTTTATACGGTTTTCGTCGTCCTTCTATCCACTAGCGTTCTCTTCTCACTTTAGATGAGTTGCACCACTTACTGACTACAACTAACTTCCCATTCCTGCCATATATTCATAGCTTTGTTTCAAAACGTTCAAAGAAGCTGAACTCTAAAACGTGTGATCGTTTTTCCGCGTTTCCTAACTCTACTAAATTGGACCTTCTTGCTTGAAATTGTGGTATTTCTTGATTGCTGCCTTTTTATCTTAAAATCATATGATTAAAGTAATTTACAATGTCTTCACATTGGATAACTGCCATATTTTCTTTAACCTGTTGTCCTAAGACAGTGCTGACACGCGAGGTGTGGCTGCAATAAACCAAGACTGAGATAAAGCAGATTGAAGCTGAGTCTTAGAAAATTTCCAAGACAGTCGCTACGGATTATATTGATTTTTAGTTAAAGGATGATCAAAATGAAGAAAGACCAGTATATCAATTTAGATCTCTTTCAAAAAGATGAAAAAATTGGAGCATCCTACGGTTAGCTGTAACGTCACTAAGAATCACACTAATGAAGAACAGTCATGACTGAATTTTTTGCTACGAATGCAGTTAAAAATCACATCACTCATATTGTTCAGTCCATAGAAAGTTCAAATATTCTTGATCTAATCATTGACTTCCCGTTTGTCTCAGTCAAACAATTTGAGACATGAAAACTATATTAGGTTTAATAATGGATATCTGAATAATTTCTTAGTGTAGGTTTTCCAAAAATTTGAAATTATTTATCAATAAATTCATTCTCAAGCGTTCTCCTCCTGTGCGAATACCTCTCTTAATGCCAATTAGACGATCAAGCACATGTTCCTGACTCTGACCAACCCAAAGTCAAAGAACAAAATCTTTGGGTCAACGTGGTAAGTAAGTGCCACGCAGTTACAGTGTAAATTTTGCCTCTTTCTTGCATGAAATTAATGGCAAAAATTTGTTTCTAAAGATTCATAAGTATATTTACTCATCTATATCGAGTAATTAGTAACTTTTGTTTTGTTTTTCGCATTTCTTATATAATCTTATCTCTAGTACACTGGTGATGCTTAGTGTGAATTTTCAGTATTTGAACATTCATCTCCCGATCTCGAACTGCATTTTGACTGAACTAGACCCATGCTATGGTGAGTTTTTACTGGAACAACTGTATGTTGGAGCATAGTTACACTGGAGCGAATCATCTTTCATTTTGTATTCTTGCAACAAACTACATGCAATTGTCAACATGTTTCTACTAGAACAAACACATTTCTTTCATATGTACGGCAGATAGTATCCTTTAGCAAAGAGGTTCCATGTCACCTTACATAGTGTTAACCCTGATAAATATTCATCGATCGTTATTTTAAGACAAAACTGATCCTTCTCTCTACCAAGTTTACACCAGAACACACACAAAATGTGTTTCTTTTACACCAGAAAGAATTCAATTGTCAACACTATCACAAAAAACGTAATTCGTTTACCAGTTTCCTTACAACAGTACTGAACCATATTTCTTTGTTTTCACTTTAAAACGGATCCACTTTTTATTGTATTGACAGCGAAACATGTCTACCTCTTTGCTATGTTTGATATATTCCTGACGGTGCTTACGGTAGAACAAATTCCGTTAGCATCACATTTACGCAGACAAGATCCATATGTTTTCATTTCTTTGTGATGAGGTGCAGCTGATAATCATTTAGACATATATGCCGAGCTTTTAATACCCTGCCGGTATATTTCACTTTACGGTCTCCATTTATACATCTGCTAAATGGTAAGTAGTAAACAAAGGTCTATTTATTGTGGAAAGGTTTTTCCAGTCACTTGTCGCTGTAACTTACCTAAAGTTTGGGAATGTGCTTTAAGATCTTCAGATTTGTCATGATCTGATTTAATTTTGTAGTTTCTTTTATAAGCAAGTTATAAGCAACAACACAGTTAAAAATTGCACGCAAGCATGATCTGGGCCTGTAACATCTATTTCCTTCTCAAAAGCAGAAACGCTTGCAATCAGCGCATAAAGTTTCATCCTTAAAGGTCTTTTGTACTGTTATATTAATCACAACCTCATCTGTCCGATCTGACATATTATATAAACATGACGATTATTTCCCTCCAAAATAAGAGATTTATAAAGGACAACATTGAGCCTGGAAAAACAGTTCCCCCTTTTCTTGCAAAGTTATGCTGAGTATATACTTAATATTTATAGTCAACTGCTCACATATGTAGTCATTGCAGCGGACTTGGATTTTTTGTCGTGGTGTTCTTCATAACTCATCGTGAAAGCGTACAATTTTTCAACCCAGAGCTGGCCTTAACGATTTGTCACTTTGGCTACTTATATCTGTACATTTTCAGGTGCAAAAGTGCACCACTTTCATAGCAAGTACAAACATCTGTCGGTTAGAAGGTACAGAGTGTTCTGTATCGCCCGTTCTACTGTAAACGCATGTCAGATCGAACTGTCAACTCACAATTCTTCTCACTATTCACTCTTTACATTCTAGCATTCTTTTATTGTCATATTGGTTATTGTTTATTACATCCTCGAGAATAGTTACGTTACCTCTCCAAGTAGATCTCATTCTTCTCTTGTAATTTAAACCAATAATATACTTACAAATATGTTGCTACAATTAGCATAACTCTGAACATGGTGTAAGTGACATCAGAGCTCAATGAAGAAAAAATTACCTATAAATATTGTTCTTGGTTTGTCATTGCTCACGCTTTGACTGTGATTTTCAGACAGGCAAACACCTGGCAGAACGTCTGGGTCTCCGAAAATCAATGATTAAAATCCTATCCATCACGAAAGTTATTTCCAGGAAAATCTTCGAAGGTCTTTCAGTTCTAAATAGAAATATCTATCTAGCTGCTCATACATCATTTTTGTTACGTCTATATTGATGGTTGAAAATAGCATTTCACGCCTAATTCCTTAAAACATGTGTCAGTAAAGTAGACATGGTTGCTGCTGGCAAAATATCAAATTGTTAACAATATAAAGAATGGGTGTTCCTTGGTCAATTTTGTGTCAATAAAAATGGATATCTTTAGTATGTTCAAGCTTATCTCAAATGGATTCAAAAGTAGATCTTTTGATTTGATAGTAATACTCCTGGTCAAGACAAAGACTGTTGATTCTGGTCGTCTCAACTCATCTCATTTCGGAAGTTATTGCAAATTACTTTAAACTATGCCATTTCAAACTTCAAATTTACCTTCTTAGTAACACCACTCTCACCAAAAGCAACAAGGAAACTTTTCGGAGACCCTAAATCATGAGGATATTTAACATCAAGGACCGAATCAGCAACAAAATATCAATACACCAACGATGTTGCAAGCAAGGGATTATATTATTTTGTCCGTATCGATATCATAAACCAGCAACTTTATCAAAACATTTATACTCCGTTTGATTAATTTCTGTCGGGTTTGTTATCACATGTCTCAAAATATTGAAGCACGTAATTCAAGCATTTAATATGCAGTTGATAGTACTAATATAAACATACCAAACGTTGAAAGCAAGTATTTCATATATCAATGCCTCATATGTTTGTAACTTATTCGTCGATGCACTTAATCTTAAGAATTGCATACAAAACTACTTTGCGATCAATAATCATCTTTAGGTTCTAATCAATGTTCCGTTGAGCTTGTTTGTTTTCGTTCACTATCTTTTAGGCTGCCTCCTAGTAAGAGCTCATAAACACAAAACAGACCACACCTTTCATGGCGAGATTTACGCAAAATGCCATTTTAGCGCGATCATAACTTCCAAAATAAAGGCTGATCTTTTTACTAGATCACACCACCAAAACTCTCTGGACAGCGCATGCCTGGAAACCTCGTCACATAACAAACGTTGAAGACATTGCTAAACGTTAAGCCACCGAAGCTGAATTAATTGTCGAAGCAGACTTTTCAATTAAGTGAAAGCAGTTTTTCTGTGTAAATGCGCTGTCTGTAATAGCTTCAAAGGGAAACAGTCATTAATAGTTACACCAGAGGTAGTTACAACGAGACAGCTGAATTTTGACAGGGCTTGGTTGATTAAAATTTGCTTCTTTATTCACTTATTGGTCCTACTGAGTATCCAATCGCCACTCTGCTGACGCGATAACTGGAGATCAAAGAGAGAATTCTTTTTGTTTTTCATCTGCTCGGATTTCAAGGGTCTCTGCCTACCTAGCCTTGTCCTGCTCACTGTTTTATCAATCCACTTTATCTGAGTTGCTGTTTTACACTTTATCCGAAGGATTAAGGATTTGTGGAAGCCTTCATTGTTGTTACTTACAGTCGCTTTCTCTGGCTAAAAGAATCGTTCAACGGACACCATTCAGCTTTTATAAAAATTCTTTCCAAGTGGATATTGAATACCGGAGAAAATATTCCAAATCGTGATGACTTTTGGATCGTTTTATCCCATACTTTCTGCTTTGCTTTTAGCAGGCTTTGCATTGCGAGAACTCGGTATGTATTCAGTTTGTACATAAACTTTTTAAGCATGGTTCGTTTCAGTCCTACTCATAATCAAGAACACACCATTTATTTTAAGTGCAGCTCACAGTAATCGTTACACGTATACAATGTTTGTCACAATAAAAGAACGTGATGAAAATTCTAGGTTTAAAACATGTTCCCACGGCTTTGAATAAGTTCGGCTCTGCTAGATCGTTAACTAAGTGACAGTACATTTATTAAACATCCCAAACAATTAAGGACGAAGAACTTACGACCTTCTTAAGATACAATCTTATCGTTGCAAACATTGTAAAAATTACATCAGGTAAAACTCTGTTTATAAAATAGACATCACAGTCATTCACTGTAGTCATGGAGTGTCTTCCGTAAATAAAATGAAGGAAAATACTTGATGTAATGTGGTATCAGCTTCAACGGGTTTTTGTTTTAAAATCATAGACCTATCAGGAACCATTTAGATACCCAATTAGCCAGTATCTGAGCAAAAATTACATTTCAATAACTAAGAAAACAATTATATATCCAATTTCAATGAATTTTACAAAAAGAGCAGAGATAATAGCACCACGTTTCATTTAGTCCCTTAATTTGTTATTCTATTTTGGTTTCATTCCTTTCCAATGGAACTTTTGTATACTGCAAACTATACTTTGTTAGTCATTTGTGTAATATAGAAAGAAAGGTAAACTTCACGTGAGATATTTAATTCAAAGGAGAAGGGGCTCGTATTTGTTAACAATCTTGAGGTAACTATTGAAGAGGTTAAATCGACGTTGACGCGGATAAGTAGCTCTTCATTAAAATATGCTGAAATATTGGTTTCACTGCTATTTAAGTCAAAGGTTTGAGGTAAGGATACGGAGACAACAGATTTTCTGTTACCTATGACTTAGTCATGCCTTAGAAGGCTTTTATTTTTAAAGAAATTTGTACATTGACTGTTTTATTGCATTCATAGAAAACTAACTTGGACGCATTCTAAAGTAATCAAGGATTGCAGAGTTTGTTGTCAGTATCTAGATGCTCGGTCAGTGTTTGCACGTTTAGAAAATGTTATCTATTTGTGACGGCGGATGTATTTGACGCCAGGGAACGAATGTTTGTTGGAGTTTTACTCAAATTGCGTCTAACAAAGTGGCTGTTGGAATGTTGCATGAAAAGTCACTTCACAGCTTAAAATAGCCCTTCCTTCCTTTCAAATGTTTTTATAAAGATCATCTCTGTGTTTCTAGAATTCCAGGATTAAGCTTATTATTCAAACTCAATAACTCTTCGGCCAATGCTGGTTCAGTTCCCATTTCTTTAATTAACGATACTATTTATCCACAAAATTACATGAAAACTCTTAGATTTTAATGCCTTTAATGGAGGACAAGAGGAAAGCTTATCAAGATTTTAATCTCAAGAAATAAGAAGATTTCAACTTGATTTCATGGAGAGCTTTTTCGTATTTGGTATACTTTCGATTTCGTTTTGCTAATCAAAAGTATTTCTTGCACTTATATCTTTCAGACGTTAGAAGCTTACCTCAGTTATCATTACATAGCGTTTGCGGCATTGTCAGTCGATATGCCACAAAATTGCAATATACCTTTCATTTCCTTGCCTTTCAAGCCGAAAACTGTTGTACAGAATCAGGACAAGAGATTGCAGTCAGACTAATCGATCCTATTTATTTGTTTGAAGCATCCACAATTGAGATTTACCTAAAACCGCTTTTGACTTCTGAAAAGCCGAAAGTAAGACTATTATTAAAATTGGACAGACTAACTTTCCTTTCACTAGTAACATCTGCTTACTATTTGCCGAAGAGCTTTGCATGGCTGAAAACGACGATTCTTCCATAATTTAACTTGAAAAGTTAACAAATTAACATGAGGGGACGAGTACAATATTCGTCAATTTCTCCTACACTGAAAGTTGCTATATCAAACAATAGCAGTCTTAGTAGCTAGACACCCGTCTGCGAGATCAATCAGGCTGAGACTATCACCAACGAAAAACTCTGTTTATGTCCACTCAAAGTTACACGTGCTCAAAAGGAACAATTGTAATTGCCAAGCCCATCTTAAGCTGCACTTCAATTGGAGAACTTGCCACGTGTTTACCTGACATCATGCTGATCGGGCAGTTTTATTGCGCGGTGTTTTACGAGAACAGAAATTGGGCGCGACAAACTACCTCTCATCTGTCAATTTTCGTGGCATAACTCCTATTTCTTTCATCCAATTTTTAACCACTAAACAAATAAGCTTGAAATAAAACGTTGTATACATAACTCATTAGCGAAGGATTACCACTGAAACTGCATTGCTCATGAAGCCAAAGGAAAGCGAACCAGCAATGTTTAAAATCAAAATCTTAGAAATGGATTATGGGAAAACAACCTTCTTCTAGCCCACCTCTTCTGCATCCTGGAGTTCAAATTATATCGGAATTTCGTTGTTCTTTATGTATGATTAATTTTTCTTTGTGAACTGATGAGTGTGCAATAATTCAGAAAGTTGAGAGCTGATTTGTATCTGTTGATTTATTTGAAGGCACGAGGGAAGACGTTTGTCATGTTCATAGTGATCACATTTTTCCACGATGTCCGTCTCCAATTAACAGGGCTAATATCTTTACTCATTAGTATATAAAGTAAACTACGTACAGCAGCAATTATCCTCTAAAAATCTTTTATTAAGTTAGTGGTAAATGTTAAGTGCAGAGTTAGGAAACCGAAATTTATCTCACCTTGTCAGTTCTAAGACAAAATGTAAAAACGTTTTTCAGCTTTCGACGACGAAATTCCTAAAGTTGAAAATTCAAAGACAAAATCATCTGAAACAGTTTTCTTTTAAGGTGACATTTAACTTGCGCTTCAGACAAGGATGTTGCCCTGAGATGCACTTCTGTCAACAAAAGTGAGATGAATATTAACCTTTATAAAAGTAAAGGAGAACTATCTAAAGTGAAACTCACTAAGATTTCATGCTCCTTTTGCTATACAGTGGCATCATCTGCAGTAGAAAGACACTGATTTTTATTATACAACGGCGTTTTGCATATTGCAGTCACCTATACCACTCAACAGGGATCTAAAACTTACTTTCATGAATTATTCTTTATTTTTACTCAAATTGGAAGGAATATTTACGCTTAATTTTGGGCATAACTGATCTCCATGCCAGGATTTAGTCACCTTACAAGCGAGAAAGCTCTCTTGAAGATTGGATTCCCGCTGCCTACTTATAACAACGGTTCTTTTCTTACGTTGACGAGAATTTGATCTCGCAACTTTTGCCAGACAGGGCAGACAGAGCTGCTTTTTAATTACTTTGCTGCTAAATACCAAAGCCACTTCCATACGTATCAGGGATCATTCGAAACCATATTATATTATTCATATTAGATCCATTTACTAAACCTTACCTGCACTTTTATTACCTCAAAAGAATAACTCAAAAAGATACATTCATAATGCTAGAAAAGCCGTTTAATGGTGTTCACTGAGAAATTATGGGTGGTATGGGATTTAAGTCTTTTTTGTGCCAAGTTTCATTTAACAGTAAATACTCACGAAAAGAGAATTTCCTTCTTCACATCGCATTTGCGATTTATTACAAACCATACTCTTTTAAATGCTTCTTATATATATGCGATTGCTTTCAACAAAAGATACTAAAATTTCGTTAAAAATATTATCTTAGATAGGCTGACGTGGTTTTATATTGGATTTTGTATTGTTAAAGGTAAGAGTGTCAGTTGAGAAACATTGTAAAGACATTGTTACGTAAGCAAATTTCTCAAATTGGAATTAGCAAACCTGTCCTCGTTTGGTTGTAAAAAGCCCTTTCTAGCTATATTAGCTTTAGTAAATGTCATGCATCGCGTCTCAAACGTCTTGGTTTTTGGAACACAGATGTTGTAGGAGGGGGTCCGGAAGTTTGCCCTAAAAATTCAAGGACAAGATACTTGGAAAGGAAAGGAAAAAAATACTTGAAAAGATGATGTGTCAATAGTCCCATACCTATCCGTAATTAGAACGTGGATGCTCCAGCGAAAATATCACAAGGTAGATAATCTCTAGGATGCACAGGTAGGATGACTGAAGTGGACTGTAATAACCTGCTGAGTATTTCAGAGACGACAAAATTAATGGCCCTAAAAGAGTCTTATTCAGGAGCAAGTGAGCAGATAAAATGATGATTAACATTTGTCTGAATATAGAGATGTAGATAACATAACAGGAATTTCTGTAGTTGTGTAACTGTTAATGCTTCCACTCGTCTCAATAACAAACTGTATGAAGAATTAAAGACTTTTCCGATCCCTTCGGCATTAAAGGAATTTGTTTATTAACTGTTTGCTTAATTTATAAATTGGTTGAAACAGATAAGTGCTAGGGCATGACATAACACATTAGCCGCAAAATTGTCATCATAGTAATATATGTCTAATCTAAATTCATACTCGCTCTCAAAGTGACCGCACCCCTTTGGCCTGTGAATAGAGGTAACTATTTAGACGTTTTTTTGGTCTTACCAAACAATAAAAGTTATGTTTGCACCAAATGCATTCGGCATCTTTCACAAATCCTTCACACAGTTAAGGTTCCTTAGATAGGGTGGCTCACGGTATTTGAGGTTGCGCTGACTATTCCAATTGCATCATTTAAACACAACTGTAGATGTCAAATGGCAGTTGAATCTTAACAGCAGGGCCATCGATTGTTTCCCTCCTAATGGCAAGTACGATTGTTTCTTAACATGAAACTGAATGCAGCAATATTGAAACGCCTTTCTTGATATTGCGTCTCTGTAGTGTTGTACGTGTGTTTTCTGTACTTGTCCTACTACTTCGGTACTGTTCGTGTGGTTGAGTGGTGCGAATATGCTTTGTTGGCATGAATTGTGTATGGGTAGCATTTGGTTTATTTGCATGGAGTCTGTATGGGTTATGTGTGATTTACTTGGAAACGTATATATGGGTTTTGGGTGGTTTGTTTGCATGAATTGTGTATGGGTTGCATTTGGTTCATTTGCATCGAGTCTGTATGGGTTGTGTGTGGTTTACTTGGAAACGTATATATGGGTTTTGGGTGGTTTGTTTGCATGAATTGTGTATGGGTAGCATTTGGTTTATTTGCATGAAGTCTGTATGGGTTGTGTGTGGTTTGCTTGGAAACGTATATATGAGTTTTGGGTGGTTTGTTGCATGAATTGTGTATAGGTTGCATTTGGTTAATTTGCATCGAGTCTGTATGGGTTGTGTGTGGTTTGCTTGGAAACGTATGTATGGGTTTTGGGTGGTTTGTTTGCATGAATTGTGTATGGGTAGCATTTGGTTTATTTGCATGGAGTCTGTATGGGTTGTGTGTGATTTGCTTGGAAACGTATATATGGGTTTTGGGTGGTTTGTTTGCATGAATTGTGTATGGGTTGCATTTGGTTCATTTGCATCGAGTCTGTATGGGTGGTGCGTGATTTGCTTGGAAACGTATATATGGGTTTTGGGTGGTTTGTTCGCATGAATTGTGTATGGGTTGCATTTGGTTCATCTGCATGGAGTCTGTATGGGTTGTGTGTGGTTTGCTTGGAAACGTATATATGGGTTTTGGGTGGTGTGTTTGCATGAATTGTGTATGGGTTGCATTTGGTTAATTTGCATCGAGTCTGTATGGGTTGTGTGTGGTTTGCTTGGAAACGTATGTATGGGTATTGGGTGGTTTGTTTGCATGAATTGTGTATGGGTTGCATTTGGTTCATTTGCATCGAGTCTGTATGGGTTGTGTGTG
>JANTCA010007072.1:0-29190 GCA_024741275.1 Chironex yamaguchii
TGCCATATACATATACTTTCCTTTCTGACGTTTCATACTCTGAGGAGTGTCAGACGAAAAAAGCTTTTAAGTATGATGTTAGCGCAATGTCGCAAATTTTCAAGGAGACTTCATTCTCTATGGCTAGAATTATAAAAGTAAATCGCGTGGAGTGAATGATGTCCTAAGATGGGACTAACAAAGGCATTACTTGCATTGTGGACAATGCCCCTACAAACGAAAATGAAGTAGACAACTCTTCGAAAAAGAATACGGTTCCGTAGCCAATCGTTTGTCTATCCACTCCGCTGTAACTTAATGACAGCTAAGGTAAAGGTTGTAAACGTTCCGCGGTTAGACATCTATTTCCTGTGGGTATATACTCTACGACTCCTTGAAGCCTTTTGGGAAATGTCTACTTTTCAGATTACAAGAATCATTTGGAGTTTTAAAGTGCAAGAAACTTTAAACGTGTGTTGCCTGGTAATGTGCAATATGAAATAACACTGTTATTAATTCAGAAGTGATCTTAGTTAATGAGAAAAATGATAAGAAATCACCTGAAGCTGTGGAATCGAGCAAAGGAGCAAGCATTTGTTCATTCGCCTCGGGCTCACGATCAGAAAGATTTTCGTCTTAAAAAGAAATAAAACAATAAATATTAGAAAAGTTTATGTGTTGGCAGTGAAAAGTTGTCATTCTCATGGATAAAACAATGAAAAGGAAGGCCAAGGTAGCCACCCTTAGCAGATGTGAAGTGTAAAAGTCGACCATTGTGAAGAACCAAAACCTTGAAGCAACCTGACATAACCATATCATGACACAAAAGATTTGTGCCGTGGGATACTTGCTTAATGCATTGTCAACAGCAGCACTTACAAAACACAACATGCACCTTGCGAAATGATCCGAATACATAACGTGCGGTTAATATAAACAACGAAGTGCACCTAAAAAATAAAGGTTTAGGACAGTTAAGGACGGGATCAAGTATAGATGGCGACATCTGTTACACGCAGCTTAAACGCACTTGAATTACTCGCCGCAATTGCTCCAAAGCGCTTTTTATTAGCATGCTTTTGACACAGGTGTGTATTAAGTGCAAATGTTATGTGCACCTAGTATTTTGGTAACAGTCAACATGCATGACGGACACCACGACTTCGTGGGTGGTTGTACATGAAACGTGCATTGATCTAAACCGAATGCTTACTTTACAAAACTTGTATGTTGCTGAGAAATAACACTTAAGTGATTGCAGTAGTGCGAGACAAAATACTGTAGATAGATATCTGTCTTAACAAGCAGTAACAAACAAACGTATACGTGTACCAAACAACAGCCAGTATCATTAATAGCAGACCAGAAACTCACTCACAAAAGATAATGATTTAGTTCCCAGTTCACAAACCGCACAGATGGGTGAATTACTCCTTTTCAAGGGACCAACCAAATACCATACACGATGCCTTGCAAGTCTTCTTTTACTAATGAATCATCTTCATCTCCAAAAGGGAGGTAACGGTAAACGAAGTATACTTTCAAATTAGTATAAAATGAGCCACAACATTTAATCTAATCGTAGTTATTTTGCATTAAAATTCTCTTATTAAGAGCTCTAGACATGACAGTACTATGAGGTTACTTTCCAGGATGAACGACAATTAGTGTTGCCAGATTGAGCGACAATTCGCTGATCTCTTTCAAGTAAATAAAGTGACAATGTGAGATCATGATTTTACAATAGACATCCGTGAACGAAAGCAATGGTGTTTGATACCCGATAGCAAAGGGTAATTTGGTCCCTCAGTGCATTTTACTCTACTCTGATTAGAACAAGACACATATATTACTTCATTTTTCTTACGACGTCATAATTCAGTAAATCCGTTTGGGCGACCTTTGGGCGACTTTTCGCTCACTTTGTGTGACGATGCCCACGCTCAATTTGACGGCACTGCAGACAATCTGTGCTATAACAGGCTTACTCGATTGGAAATATCGATTTGGGTCAGTTATGAGTCTGAAAACTAAGAAATTGCAATCCTACTTGAGAGAACGACAGAACAATTTCTGTATCCTGTTTAAAGCGCAGAATTTGTGACGTCAGCGGTCAAGGGAGAATCAACTGTTGGAGCCCTCCTACTCTTGTCTCCGTATAATCAAAGTACAATAATACATCTGGGTGACTTATGATGAGGCGTCCCAATAGTGAAAGGGGTGGCTGGCGTTGTGGCCAATAAGGATGGTTATGAAGATCACCCTTCAAATCAACAGTTGCCAACACTTTGTACATCTAAAGAAGGGAATCTCAAAATATGGTGCGATTTAGCCTCTAAACAAGCAGCTATCTACATGCATCTAACAGACCAAAACAGAGCCATGAACGACATTTGTCAAAAAATGCGTCAAACAGTACGTAGTGTTCAAAATTGACTTTTGATAATAACAAAAAACATCTGTTTCGACAGTAACGCTATACTTGTAGTCTTAACACAGCGTTTTAACCCGTTAAGCTTTTCCTTTGACTTTAAGCGAACGTTCCTGCCAAATAACCTAATTTTGACGGAGACTGTCCATCACTTTTGCAAGTGAAGTCATGTAAGACTAACTGTCTACAAGGAACCGTACTACCAGACGAGTGGGCCACTCGTTTAGAAGGAACGGCACTACCAGACAATTGGGACACTAGTCTCAAGGAAACTTACTATCAGACAAACGACATATATCTAGCTGGCACGGTGCTAACAGACGAGTGGGGCACTTGCCTTGAAGGAACCGTACTACCAGATGTGCGGGGCACTTGTCTAGACGGAGACATACTAAACAGCAAGAAAATCAATCGTCTCGAAGAAACGGTACTACAACACAAGCGACGCTGTTGCCTAGAAGGAACCGTTCTACAACACTAGCGAGACAGGAGCAAACCACTTGTTAAATCGTGGAACCTATTCTGCGTGGTTGATCCATTAATTATTAAATGATTCACAACAATATAGTGCCGAGGGGCTGGTATATAACAAATGAAATATCGAGTGTCTCATGACCAGGGCCTTGTAGGCCAAAAAGTCGTGAATGCTTCGTTGTCTCCTCCAAAACGACGGCAAAGTTACAAATTGTATACCTTATTCATTTCTTATAATTGTCTAAATCAGAACGAGGAAATGATATGGAAATGTTAAACTATGAAAAGCATCTCACTAGTACGGAATGACAGGTCTTATGTACTTCCACGTAAAAACTGTTGCTTAAGGGAATAGGTTGACAAACATGACGGATGTATCCAAAATAAACAAAACGTGGCCATAACGACATAGCGCCAACAATTCCGATACTTTCAATTAACACAGGAGAAGGATCAACCTTGCAACTGTTAGATTGGATAACAACCACTATATAGGGAGTGTTTCGACGTGCTTTGTAGGGCAAAGCAAAACGAACACACTGATTTAAGTGAGGTTCCATCCTAAAATAAGGGCATCGAGTTGTGATGATAAACTGGTTTTGGGATTGCATTTTCATTAATAAATTAACTCATTTCCATTCAGTCAGTTCAGCCGGAACAACTAAAATAAAACGACTACCGCTCAATTCTACCTCAGTTGGGAACTAGGCCTGATATAGTACACATGGGTAAGCAGCAGATCAACGGTTTTGGGACAGATAACTCCAAAAACAGGCAAACTGTCCATTTTTCGATCCATCCATAAGAGTACAATAACTGATACTTCTGTAACATCAATTCTACTTGAATAGCCTCTATGATTTGAGCAGCACAAGTAGATCGTAAGCCAAAACTATGAACATTTGGTAAGAGTTAAGTACTTTGTTCCAATTAACACCGCCCCAAAATCTCATGACGGGCTTTCTAATAATGATCAAAATGTCTGTCAGTTATAATTGTCAATCTTAAACATAAAGAAATAGCATCTACAGAGGATAATAAAGTAGTACCGCCGAGGCAATGTGTACATGGAATACCAGCTTAAAACAAGGGAACCTATACGCCAGCTTCTGTTGTTCCGTCAAAACGAACTCTTTGTACATCTCTTCAACAAGACAACTTGCCAAATAGGCAATTAGAAATGGTCTTACCAGTAGAAAGCCCACCTGAACTACTGCCCCTCACAGGCCCACCTGTAGTGGAGTTATAGTGTGCCGTTTGATCATCGAAATCAAGATTTGTCACAGGTACATTCTGTGTCCCTCTCATTCCAAAGTTCTGGCTGTCAGGTCGATAGCGTGGATTTTCCACTCCAGGTCGTGGCCTCTGACCACGGCCATTGTGAGATAAGTTATCCATTGATCCATCAGACGCATACTGTGGATTTTCTCGCGCATTTCTAGAGCGATGACCTGTAAAGAGCGAGGGTTAGTGTTTTTTACGATTAACAGTTAATAGCCTTAGGCAGACAGTATTAAGGATTGGCTGAAGACAACACGAATTTCAATTAGTTATCAGATTACTGTTAAAATAGAGTCACAAAAATGAAAGATTGTAAGAAAAGCTTTAAGGTTAGCTTGCGATTAAAAACGGGCTCATATGAGCTGCAAGCGCTAATAGGACAAAGCATCTGTCTTGTCGTCTATTAATTGACAGGTCTAACACAAAAGCATAGCGCTGAAGCGAGGTTTTAATGGAATCATGAAAAACTTGTCGTTAGGTGCACATCTAAGTAATCGAGGAAGTAAGTGCTACAAAAGCTCAGGAAAGGCCTGATGACGCAATTCTATAACCAAATAAAATTAACAATTTGGAACAGAAATATCGAGTGGGACATAAATGTAAGTTAAACTGTTTACCAGTCAAATAGTGGCAACGGTATTCGCTGCCGTGATAAAAACCGAGAAATCTCAAAATTAAACCAACCGGACAGTTTACAAATGGACGCGTGCTATCCTTGACTGCCTTACAAAAGCAAAACACAGCTCTCACTGCCACAGATGACAGTGCTATAAATGACAGGCGTGGCAGTTACACAAGATCATGTCTTCGCTCAGGCTATCATGTCCCGCAAAAACTGTCATCAATGTGGACCTTAAGGACACAGGATACAGAAAATAAACGCAATACGTGCGCAACGTAAATAAACACTCTTACCTCCATAATCTATTTCGTGCGGATTTCTCTGTGTTCTGGTGATTTCAGCAGCTCGGTTGCTAGATAACGAAGTATGCGATGGGGCCTTGGATGGAAGATCGCCACCTAAAATCCCCACAAGATATTGTGCGTCGTAACTCAAATTAAGCTATCACTTCGCAAACGCTGCGACTATTAACCTTCAGATCAGTAAGTAGGCCATGTCAAAATCAAAATATCCTCTATTTTCACAACTAATCAGATACAATCTCGTGTACGAAAATGGTCAGGGGGCCAGTCAGCCATACAATACTTCTACCAAAAAATAAATAACACTGATATTAAAAGGCACCACCTGACCGAAAAATTCCGTTCCTAATAGCAACGTCCCACATAGGTAGTTAAGAGAAGAGAGCCCCTTCTTTGACGCGTAAATAGATGCAAAACATCCTCTTGGTCACTCTTTTCAAAGCAGCAACTGTTATTGACCCTTGTAATAAACTACATGAACTTTTTACATTAGAATATGAGGTTGAGGACCGGGAAGAAAACTTTGCTCTTCTAAAAAAATCAACCCCCGCTTCAAATTATTCCAATGTTTGTGAATGAACAATCGTACATTATCATATACATGTTTTTACAAACGTTTACACAAAAAATTCATGTAATTTTGGAAACTATTTTACTGTGGTAGTTTGCATGAATGTAATTTGACTTTCTTCTGGAAAACCAGTTCACGGATACAGCTCGTAAGATGACTGACTCTAACCTTGGGATAAAGGGCTAAATATAACCATCTCGTCCACTGAACAAAGCCACTTTGCAAAATCTATTCCCAGGCAATGGGTCAACGTAGCCTTCTAAATCTTCTTACAGACAAAGCGCGGCAGTAAGATAACTATTTTAAGTTAGGACGTCCCCGTGATCCTGACGTACAGCAGACCGGATTTAACAACAGCATTTGATAACAAAAACATAAATGGACGAGTATTTTGTTACAAATAAATTGTATTGCACCAGTAAAAGTGGTAGGTCAAACGTCCTGTGGTAGCAGAAAATGATGCAAATGAAAGTATTGCCAAGGCACACTGTGTCCCTCCAATTCAAAGTGACCTAACAATCAGACATAAACATGGTTAGCAAAGACCCTAATTATTACTTTTTTAAAAGAAAGCTGTGTACTTAAAATGCCGTTTCTTACAATACCGTTTTTCACCTACTAAAGAAACCTTGACAACCTATACGGTAAAGCTAAAATCAAGTACACTCTCACCATTCTGTGAAAGAAAAGATTAACACAAGAAAATGCTTCATGAAATATACAACGATGTCGTTCAATAATCTTTCCACACATAGTATCTGATTCTATTCCCTTAATAAATGAACACAACAACTAAATTCTTTCCCGCGATGACAAAAGACTTGCCCTTTCTGTGATCTCTTATAATTGGAAATAGCATCACACCTGTCAGATGACAGAAAGAATCATCCCGCCACGAAGCCTGTGACCGTCATGCAAATACTGTTGTACTCGTCATAACAAAAATAATAAAAGTATGGTCAAATTTGGCGAGCGCAAGCACGCACAAAGGAAGACCTAACCTCCACCTGTGCAGAAGCGAAGCTTTAATTAATAAAAATCGAAGCGCGCTCGGTAAGAAATGACTGACAGCTCTGATAAAAAAATCATACAAAAATTTGCAAAGACCACCCCTGCTGCCATTTATCCGAGATATTTTCTGCTTTTACCGGTCAACAACAAAACAATAATATGTTTTAAGTCTAATCTACCAGCAGATATACCACAGGTGGCACGTAAGTCGTTTCACATTGCTGGCCTGAGAAATTTCCAACAAGCAAATACTTCACGTAGTATTCTCACGGCACCTACATACTACATCCTACAAATACTGGTTCTTTGGCGACACTCTAATTCCATACCAACTAAGGTGGGATTTGAATGCTGTCTCCATGTATAAGATGATTAATCTAACCGTTACCACAACCAGCTCATAAATCGAAAAATAGGGGAGTTGATAATGCCATGGTTGCTGATAAGATCGAGTCACGACGGCACTCAGAATCTAAAGTTTACAACCACTCTGAACAAACTACCCAATACCTATCTTTTTCCCACCCAGCAATGCTGCATTGGTTAGAACTAAGGGTAGATCATCGTAGCGAATCCCACAACTATAATTTCTAAAACATGTACGGTATAGTAAACAATCCTGTGCTGTAAAGAGTTAAAATTGCTACACTAAAATCCCATACCTTTGTCTGACTCCCTTCTCTTTGATTGCCTTGACAAGGACGAATAAGCTGGTGTATTGCCTACTGGGTTCCTTGGTTGGAATGTACTTGTTCTTGAGTCCAGGGACCCATTGTAATAATGCACTGAAAAGCAAACGAAAAATCGACAGTTGAGAAGATGACAGTTCTAAGGAGTATGCCAGTACATACACCTACAATACTGCTGCTACTTTAAGCAAACTCCCATTTGCGACGTTGCTTCAACTGTTGAAATGGTCTTTATGAAATGCAGCTGGATCAATGATTCAAAAACCATACCTTCAGTTTGAAGATCCAAACTTGCATGTGTATATTGACATTTAAAAATCTCAATTTTTAAAAGCGTACAAAGCGTCAGTTCACAGGAGAGACACGTTTGACGTTTAGCATGAGTGAGTCACCGTCCTAAACTTTGACTACAACATACTTGCTACTTAGGCCTAAGATAAAAATTGAACTCGAGTTATATGGACCATCACTTCAAAAAAACCAAATTGGTATCATCATCACTAGTGTCTCCCTTTGTAACACTAATAATTGTCGTTTTACGTTCTACGTTCCCGTAACCACTAATGAAAGCTTTTGGTACAAAGTCCCAACTACGTACCAATTAAAATCGTCCTGCGACAAAAATCAGTATGTACTAGGTAGTGTCAGTGTGTCTTGAAATAATTAAGGTTAGATTAACTTTGTGCGAAGCAAAAAACCTCTGGTGCATGAACAAAAAAAAACAACAAAATGTATATATAAGAGGATGATACATGTTAAGACTGGACAAAACCTTGCGATAACCAACTAACTGTATGACACAGGTACCAAAACAGCTACGGAAGGAAAATTACTTAGAATGATACGACTTATATCTCCTGGAACCCTCGAACGTCACACTGTTACTTTGGCGCGTAATTCGAGGCAAACAAATGCTTTTCTTTCTTGAAAGACGACGGTACGCGATGCTCAAACTAAAATTGTCGATTCAGAAATACACCAACAATTGGCCTCAAATTCAAAATACAGTTCCGACCAAACAAGATCTAAGAATTGAAAAAAGCAAGGCTGCTACCACAAAGTAAGTAGCTGCAGAACATCAAAATTAAATAAACTCTCTTTCCTCGTATTCCCTACATTCAAATTAGAAATTGGCAGGGTAACAGCATAATACTTAGAAAACTTTCTTACAGATCGCCAAACTTTGCAAGGTGTTTTTTGGGGTCGGGCGACAAAGCGGCCTTTCAAAAACAAAAAAATTCCTCACAATTCCGATAGTGACTACACCGAAGGTAACTCAAGTACTGATTATAGAGTTTACCAAGAAGATAAAACTAAGTTTAAACAATTCTGATTCTCTCCGACAGCAGGACAAGGGAGTAACAATTCTCTTTTTTTCCCAATCGACTGAGAATCTCAAGGTTCTTGATTAAGCTGGATGCTTTATGGGACTATTAAGGAAGTTAAATAGGGGGAAATTAACACGTTTCACGCGGAATATTCATAAACACCCCTTAAATATTGCACCTGATTCTCATTAGCAGACGTTCGACACCTCAAGCGTGCATATGCAAGCTCGACCATCTATATGCAAGTGTTCCTAAAATATTTATATGCGTTCATGCGAGTACGCATGCGTGTGTACGTGTGCATGTGTGTGCGTGTGCATGTGTGTGCGTGTATCGGTGTTTAGGGATGCGTGAGAGCCTAGTGCGATAATGGCACCACCTAATCTGTATTTACGCGCTGATGTGTATAGGAATGCGGATGGAAAAAGAACGTGCTAATTCTGCCAGACAAAAAAAAACATACTATGTCACATATAAAGCTCTTCATCTTCCTTTCATAATATCTTCTCTCTATATTTTCGCACCAGCGAACAACATAACTTCAGTCTGTCTTCTTGTCTGTCAGCTTGTCACAGTCTCGTCTATGTTAGATGATTATTTTTTTCTAAACCTTTCTCCTAGTTACGTTAGGAAATAGCTGGTTTAAGATACACCAATACCTGTCATTTCCTTCGAATCTTACGAAAGACATCTGGATTTCCAAAGGTCTATGGTTTTTTAACACTTAACTAAAACGACTGACCATTAAGCTTATTTTACTACTGTTAGTTCATCTATTAACTTTAAAACGAAGTTTTCGAATGGCCGTTTCGAGACTAGCATAAACTAGAGGATACCATGAGCGAAAGTATTTTTCAAAGAAGAAAGGCACATGTTTACTTGCTGCAAAACTGGAACGATCAGGTTACATTGATGGAACGAATCCGTCAAAATGTTCTAGTGACCGACGTAACAGTAAACCTTTCCAACAAACGGCAACCCCTTTTCTTGATAACGGTACTTGTCTTAAAGCACTTGCGGTCGCGAACGGAAAATCCTTGGTCACGGAACTCATAAAATGCAACCTGGGAAGCAGAAACTCGCCGAACAAGGAATGAATCACATTGTCTGATTTAACTCACAACAAAGCTTCTCCCTTCACCACTCGCTGACTCCGGCACCAACTAACCAAATGGAGAATCCAGCGTCATTTCCTGTCAACAGTCGCCATGGTCTTCCACCTTCAGACAATCCGGCAAGTCTCACTGTTCCCTTCTGCTCTCAGTTTCTGATTCTACTCATCCACGACAGACTAGATCTGTACTTCTTCCTACTTTCCTGCACCGAATGGCATCCCACAGTAGCTTTTGTAAACTACCTTTCCTGAACATGAGTTTGAAGTACACACACTTCATAGTCTTGGTCTTGCTTAACAACAACGTCAACAACAGTGATAGTTGATTGTCTACCACGATCGCTAGCTTTAAGCAGTGACTTTAAGCAGTAGCCTGAAGCATAAGCGGTGAGCGTCGAAGGCTCTCGCGTGTTTTCATACAACTAATTCGCTCATTTTAACAAGCCGCTCGTATTTATCCTCCAGTTTCTGCCCACGAAAAAATGTCGCCCAAAATAGTAAAAAAAAGCGTGTAACGTTCTTCGCAAAAGAACAACTGTACCATCACTGTATTTAGGAGGTGGAGAATTTCTAATCTCACTGTTAGGCTGTTTCTCCTCCAGCATACGCTCATTGTCTTCTTCCATGTATGTAGTGCGGACAACATCGGAGCCTCCAGTTGTATAACCACCGTATCCACTAATGAAACGAAGAGAAAATGCCACTGAAATGTATGTGACGACAAGAAATTTGAAAACAGGGCAGTTTATACTATAAGGAAATTGACTCATTATCAAGCGGTTACAGTACGATAGGTTATAAACGCGTAAGAAAACTCAAAATTAAACAAGGAAACTCTGAACGTCAACCCACCTTTGCAGACAACCATTATGAGGAGAAGCACTCGATCGAGTGCCATTGCCTCCACACTCACCTAGCAACATCCAGACGCTCAGTTACATGAGCCAGTGAATGTTCTGAATCTCTCAACAGCTGTTCAGTTGAGGATGTATGTAGACGACAAACTGATGAAGGGGACTTAAATTATTATGACTAACTAATGCAATATTTCGGAACGACTGAATAACCTTTAACATATGTTTTGGTTATACGGATAAAATACCTAGAAGCTTGATTCAGCCCCTTGGTCAGTTGAGACGATCATTTTTCTGCTCGTGAGTTGTTTGATCATTTCAGGGCCTGTTTGTAGACGACCAAAAGAATAACGTAGAGCAGAGATGTTTTCCAGTTCTACTTAGAAATACAAAAATCCACTGTCAACGAGAAACTTTCGAAACCCGTTATGGTGATATCCGAGTTGAGTGGACACAGTTACCAAGCTTTTTGAAAATGGTTGAGGAAAGCTAAACTATTGTTCAAAACGTGATTAACTTCATTTAGTTCTTTTTTTTCTGGTCTTGCTAAACGCTGATAATGGGCAGGTAGAGCATTAGAGCCAAACCTTCTACACCGGAAAAAAGCTCCATACCTGCGTTCAAATTCCTTGATCACGCTTTTCCGTTCTACTGGAATGTTTTAAACTGAAAATTATTTCCTGTATTACAGTGGCAACGAACCAGATTAAGAAGGGTGAGGCAACAGGATTGATTCCGTTATTCACCGTCATAAATTAAT
The DNA here is from genome assembly GCA_024741275.1 of Chironex yamaguchii. NCBI lineage: Eukaryota > Metazoa > Cnidaria > Cubozoa > Chirodropida > Chirodropidae > Chironex > Chironex yamaguchii. The sequence goes on from JANTCA010007072.1 coordinate 11,417, forward strand.
ACTATTGGTGGATAGACAATAATTATTGATGTTTTCTAGAAAGACTTAAATGCAGCAATTTGAAAAATTTCATAGAATCTCATCTCATCCTTTATGTGAATGTAACATTTCACTCCTATAATATGGGATTCAACCTTACTTAGCTTAACCATAGCAAAGTTGGTTGCAAGTATTATAAGTTTCGTCCAATAAATAATAATAGTAATAATAATTGCAATAATAATAATAATGATGATGATGATCAGAATGATTTTTCAATACACTTCCAAAAGAATAAACGTTCCCTCCAAATATCCTACACTAAGTGAATGAATACGCTAATTTAATTGCGACACCCCGCATCTGGTCCGGTCAAGCAGGTGATAAGTCATTATTTGCCACCCATCAAGCACCATTTTTGCATTGCAGCTACAGCCGAGATTTAATTTGAAGATATACAGCTTCTCAAAAGAAATATACCATATCTACATTTCATCAAAATCAAATTAGTGTCACAGTCGATCAAAAGGAAAGGACTTGGGATGAACATAGCATGATTCAACAGCGACAGCTGTACGCCGTGAGTAATCGTGACACATTTCACTGTAACACAAATAACATGGCTGTTCACTTCATCGTTGTTTCCAGTAAACAATTCTCAACACTGAAAACAGACGTCGGTACATGACAAACAGGTATAGCTTTTAACATTATTCATAGCTTCAAAATTATTATCAATCTAACTAAGAATTAAAGCTCTTTACCTCCTCACACTTCCCGCTGTGGTAAATTCGACTCTTGGATCTACGAATGAAAGATATCAAGTTACATCCACCAAAAAGGAGTACCTGGCAATATTAAGGTACACAGAAGCGATACTGGTTGATACAAAAGAGAAGATTTCATCGCAATCTTAAACCGGGTTTCATAGAGACTGGTCGAATTTCAATTAGAGGAATCAAGGAGGCAAGGCCACACGAATTCACAATTTAGATAACTAAATTAGCTTTCAGAGCACTGACTCGTCACTACACACACCAACAGACAAGTGCATCTCAAAGACTTGACGCGTCAAGACATGATAAACTTAACACCTTTCACAACTTTAAGTATGTACAGATACAATTAAGCTCTACTAACCTCGTTTGACAAATCCCTTGTTTTTTCGCCTGAAAATAAATAGCGCTATTCCAATTATCAGAAGTACCAAAAATCCGCCAATTGCTACTACAATGGCGATGATCTCGTTTTTGCTAAGCTTGCTTCTTGCGGATGAGTTCACTCCACCTCCTGGTATCACTACGAAGTACAAAAACCCAAAGACATCACGAGTACTGCAGGTCAGTTGGTCTTATTACCTACTAATGCAAAGACATCTAACAATGCTGACACTTCTATACTGTAGCAAGATACCCAGTGGAAATTAACATCTTACCAATAATAAACAACAAACACAACCCATCTATGGGTGTTCACTAAGATTTACTCAAGACATATGGGTAAAAAATTAAGTAGGTCACAGAAGAATTGTCAAGTAAGTCAACTATAATATGGCACCATATTGCAACCGTAACATCAATGCAGCTTTACTAGACCACTGTACAAAACAACACACGATTCCACTGACAGGGTAATCGGAGGAACAAACGAGACTAATCTCGTTCTCAGTGATAAGCACAACGAAGCATATGGTGGACGAAACTAAACGGCGGGTCTACAGTATTTGGTCCAATAAATAGCGAACCCTTGAGAGCCAAAGAGAATTCCAAATCTTACAGAATACAGGTAACGTACACTTTCCTGCTCCGACAGGCCAGCCTGGCGTTCCATCCTTGTAATAAACCATAATTTGAAATTCGTATGTTGTCCCCTTCTCCAATCCACGTATTATATGAGATACCTGTGTAACTGGGGCTGTCGCAGTTGTAAATTGTGCCTCATTAACTTTCTTGTATTTGATCAGTATCGATGTTGCTTGGCTGGCATCCTTCAGCGTCCACTTAACAAGCACTTCAGTTCCAGAAGAACCATATTGCTCGACTGATGCAGAGGCGCGCAAAGGGGGTGGACCTTAGAACGAAACATATTTTGGTAACACTTTAGTAAACAGTTAATATTATAGTTAACAATTTCGTAAAAAAGTTCTACTATGCAACCAAGGGCTTCGGCATCTATTGGTATAACTTAGCTTTAGCTCCGCCACTGCCTGGTCCCAAGTCCAGGACGAGAAAGGAGGGGGTTGGGAGAGGAACAGGTGGATCTCTCTCCCGTAAAACCAAGTTCCAGAGATGGCAGCGGTCCTGCAAGCATCATTTCATGTCGTCGGAAAATGCAGTTCGTGAAACGAAGTAACGCAAATTGTCATCACACTATTCGCAGCCGCATTTTGCCCACTGCAAGGAACCTGAAGCTACGCAATGACAACATCAACAACAACAACATAACTTAGCTTCAAGCAGTCATGTCGGATTAAGGTACTGAGTGTGGCATGTTTGCAGTAAATGGAGACTAGCTAGATTGTTTCTTGTTGATTTGTTTGCTATTTTAATTACATGGCTCCTTACAAGGTCAGATAACCACTACAAGACAATAAGCTAGAAAGAGAAAGATAAGGAGAAAACAGTGATTTCAAGTAAAAAGTAATAGTTAATGCTGGGTTTGGAACATAAAAGATTGCGTTTGAGAGGGAAGCATTCAGACAAAAATGATATAAAGCAAAAAACACCTGGTATCACATCCACGTAAAACTTTATCTCTTGCTTCGCTATAAAACACACACTATTAATACCATGCAAGTGCCAATCAAAAAATTCGATTTGGGAATTAACGTTATCGCCTAAATAAACACGGCGATGTTTAATTCGATCAGTAATAAGGGCGCCAACAATTGATCGGAATAAGCCAGGGGCTTAATTTCATATGGCGAGAACTGTCATACAGACTTATTACCTTCAAATCAATTTTGCATGCATGTTTTGGATGTTTTAAACCGTGTTACATTCACGATAACCACAGACAACCAGCAGTCATGACCATCGCGATGTCACGTTGCTACGCAAAGGTACAAGGGTAATATTATAAAGTACTTACGTTAACCTTGCCTTTATGACCTCGATACTTCAAGCCGTACTTAACACGAGCGTGCATGCATGACTGCCTACTGTGTAATTTGAACTACAGTTGTGATGACTACTATTACCATTCGATGTCCCTGATGAAGCTTAAAATACCGTATCCCGTACTACTCACAACTAGGTACTGCAAATAACGACGTAAACTTTCAAATTATCACGTTTGACTCGTTGGGTCCGCATTGGAGTCCTAGTCTAACCCTGTACATCACTCAGTGTGAACAGAATCTGGTTTCCTTTCGAGCATATATTAAATAAGATGAGAAGTTAAGGGATGATTGTGCCTACCGGAGCTTCGAACCAGGGTCTCGCGACTGCAAATATCACGCCTTTCCTATCGAGCTAAGTAGGAAAGGTGTACGATTTGCAGCAACGACAACTAGCTCGAAGCTTCGATGGTCACAATTATAACTTTGCTCCTGTTCTTTACCCAACATCGCGTTGTCGACTTGTATATGGAACACATTTAAATGATACTAAATTGATGCCTCGTAAGCCCAAAACACAGTCGCTTTTAAAGCGCGTGCACCAATGGACAGACACCCATTAATAAGAGTCAACTATTGAGTTTGAATGAGAAACAGTCCTGCGATCTTTCGTATTGAGCCGTGTGTCAGATCTGCAGTCGTGAAACACGGGTTCGACGCTCCGATGGTCACAATTATACCTTAATTTCTGTCCTTTACACAAGGTCAGCCTCTCTACTTCTATACAAAACTGAGTCACTTTCCTTCATTCTTCCACATAAAACTGCGAAAATACTTTAAGATCCAATTTCGAAAAAAAGAAAAAGCCTGTTTGCGGCCATTGGCCCTGGCCAGGTAAAAGCCCGCTACAGTATTTGCTTGCAATCACAGACATATACTGCAAAAGCAGTAATTCTTAAAATGTGTTTGGCATAACTAGTGTATCACCATTGCTCGCTCTTTATAACCAGCCACCTTTCTTTTTTTGTTTGCTTCACCATAGAAACACTGTGGATGATACTGCGGCCTACCTTCAATTATGAATAACAAATAACATCAACAAAATGCATTTGTTCTACGTACACCCCAAAAGTCTCCTCTGGTACGTAAACAAATGCACACAAGGAACCAAACTAGTACGCAAGAACCTACAAAATACGGTTACTATACTATCCTTTTGCAGTCCTTTTGCAAGGAAAAAAGTCAGACCCAAGTAAGCTATTTTGGAAAATCACATCTATTGAAAATCAGTACACCAATGGGGGGGGGGGAATAGTGCATATCATACTGCAATGCAAGGTCCAAAACTCCATAAACCAAATATCTTAAAATAACTGCAAGTAAAAAATTGAGAATATCCAGAAATAGGAACAAGGATATATAATAAAAGTTTGGAAATACTTACTTGACGTTCTAAATTGAAAATAAGGAGAATATTCCCGACTGACACCAGCACGATTTCTCACACGAATAGTAAACTCATAAATCGTTCCTGCTCTCAAATTCCTCACTGTGTACTCTGGGAGTGGCAAATTTCCTAAATTTAACTCCTGTCGTGCTGAAAAGCCTTTAATCCAATAATAAAGGAAGGTTTCGACACTGTATCCTCCAGTATATCCCGGTACCCAACTTAAGCGTACGTTTGATGTCGGCGGATCCGTCTGCTGTAGGAAGTCCACCGCTTTCATAGATTGACTAACTGGAGGCTCTGGAGGACCTGTTACAAACAAAACGCGAAGCAACTTTCAACGCCGCCTTCAGAAGTCAAATGACATACTCTAGTTAATGTTGGTAACGTCTGCTTGTATCCTTAAGATTTAAAACAATACAAAACATTTAAACTACTCCTAAAACAGTCGTTAGCAAGGCACAAACCACAGTGGAACAGTAGTCCCAGACCAATTATGGAGGTAAATGTACCGCTACCCTTACCTTTTGGCATAACTTCGTACTCTTGACTTGTTTTACCCAGTGTATTCGCTGCTTCACATAAGTATCGCGTCTGTCTTGAAGCAGTTGATATTCTGATTCTTAAATAACTAGTGTCCCCACTCTTTTCAATTTCGTATCCATTGAGCCCCGAGACAATATCCACTCCTTTTAACTTCCATTTCAACGTTGCTACTGGATATGCATCCACTGTACAGATGAGAGTGGCTCTCTCCCCAATGTCCGCTCCAACTTTGATAAACGACGGAGTGTTTGTAGTAATAAAAGGTGCATCTGAAGAAGTAAGTAACACGACTAACTGGTTATGCAGACATTGCAGATAGAGGAAAGCATGCCAATAGGAAGAAGACAAGATAATTCTCAAGATACATTTAGCTTCAAACAACTGATTACAATATTTATAAAATAAAAAAAAACGGATGGCGCCTAGCGGGAAATGATGTTCTACATTTTAAAAGTAACTTATACGCATACATGGAAAATAATACGGATATACAGCAGCTGCTTACTTTAATAAGAGTTTTTCAGAGCTTTCAAATTGCGAAAATTGACAACGTTCACTAAGTACGTTTCGTTTCCAGAAGCAAGTCAGGCAAATCGACTATATCCTTAAGGAAGCAACTTATTCAGACTGATATTTAGTCTTCCTTAAGGTGACTTAATTCCTAATTAAACTACGCTTTCGAGCAAACAGTGCTAGTTTAAATACACGAAAGACGTTTTCGATTATCAATATAGGGCCCAAGTCTGGCTGCTCCGTCGTAAACAGATAAAATACATGACAAAATAGCATAAAATACATGACAACTTTGATGATAAGCTAATGGATTCTTGCTATTCAAAATGAGCATCCTGCTTGTAACTTCTAAAAAAAGCCCGATGCTTGATTGATTTCTTCGAACTAGTGCCGACAACAGAGTTACACACATACATTCACTTACCCCTGACAAGAACTGTGGCAGTAGCTGTGCCATTTCCAAGATTATTTGATGCAATACAGGCATACTTTCCCTTCTGCAAGCGTCCAACGTTATTCATTGCCAATGTTTCACCTTTGTGTACCAACTTCTCGTTTTGAAACCAATAGATGACAGGCAGCGGATACCCTACTGCCTTACATATGAGAACTATATTGGCCCCCTTGTCCACAGTTACCGGGATTGGCTTCACAACTATAACAGGTACATCTGCAAAAAGAATGTTTGACAATACCTATTGCTAACTTGACGCAGCACGAATAATCCTGACTTGCAGATATTTGGTCGGTCAGTAGCTTTTTCCGCGAAATAATAGAAGAGGTGTGTTCCTGTCAGGAACTAAACTAACAACAAAACTCAAAAGGATACGAAAAAATACGACCTCTTCAACAAGCCCAGTTTAGGATAAGGATTGAGTTAGCAATTAAATACCGTACTAAAGCTGTAGTTCTTGGAAAGTTGGCTAAACACCAGGGCTCGTGAGAGTCGTTTGGTAAGCCTCTCACGCGCGATAGACAGGACGCAATGGCCAGAGAAGGTGAGGCCTCAAGAAGATCCAGTCAGAGGCACGTAAAAACAGACCTATGGGTGACTTGTTTTAAGTGTTCTGTTTCCTTGTGGATGTAAGGAAAGGCATAATCAAGCATGTTAACTGGGAGTGCCAATACAGTGCTTGGGGTCAGATGTCGATCAAGGGCTACAATGTGATCAGGATATGCTTACAATCTTATCAGTATTGGCAGCAGCAAGGCAAAATACAAGCCTAATGATACAAACAAGTAGACGTTGTAAAAGCCACGAGGGAAGATGGGAAGGAAAACGCCAAAATTTGTAACGACATTCATCCAGTGTAACCCTTCCCTACAATCTGTGCATTCAAAACAAAAGCATCCCTCCCCTAGAAAACAAAAACAGAATGTAAACAGACGAAACAAAACAAAAGAAAAAACACAAGAATAAATTTGAACTTACATAGTACGTTTAAATTGGCGACAGTTTCTTCCCCAACTCCGAGGGCATTCACCCCAGCGCATGTATACCTTCCCGCGTCATTTCTGGTAACTCGAACGATGACCAATGATGGTCCGCGAATACTGGTCAATATCCTGCCGTTCAAAGTCCATTTGTAATGGCTGATTGCAGGGTTACCTTGAGCACGGCAATTCATTTCAACTCGTTTGTTTTCAAAAGTGGTAATATTGGATATGTTACCGCCGGGCAGTATATATGGAGTGTCTACAAAGGGAATAAAAAGAAATACAAAGATAACACATTTGCAAAGACAAAATCGGTGACTGAGCTACAGCACGTGACATGTATTTCGCACAAAAAGAGTAATCGTTCAATGTGTCTATAGAAATAATAAGTAGAAGGAAACATACTAGAAATTATAATTAAAAATTGGGAAAAGAAACAAGTCTCATTCCCAATGACATTAATACTCAGCACATACAGTAAATATAACTAATAGTAACCGCTCCCATTTCGTAGGTCGAAAAGGTTTGATGAAAAAAAGCAAATGTGACAGCATTGGGCAATTACTATGATACAACGAAACCCGACTGTCGTATTAATCGTATGCTGTTGCCAGAGTCTCACTTTTAATAATAAATTAACGACAATGCCTTTAAACTACTCTTTTGCAACTTCGGTAATCAAAATAATAGTGTGAGTACTGGTACAGACAAAAAAGTATACTGACAAAATTTCTTGAAAGTCCAAACAAGTAAAATTTGAAAATAACCACCATTATACATACTTACATTGAACATTCAAATTAAACACCCTTGAAACAACGCCAGCCAAGTTTTCCGCGATGCATTTGTAATTTCCAGCATCAGAGCGTCGCACACGGTTTATTCTGATGAGTGACCTCATTCTAGTTTCTAATCCCTGCATCCCAAACTGACCAATGGTGATCGTTCGCTCAGTATCATTAGCTGTTAAGTTGACATTGTTCAAGTGCCAATACAGCGATGGTGCCGGCTTACTTTTTACCGTGCAGTCTATTTCAAGCATGGTACCTTCCCTAACTGTTTCAGGTTGATTGGCGCCAAGATTGATAAAACTGGGTTTCACTGTTTAAGAACAAAAGAAAAACAGTGTACAAATGGCGACATAGAAATTGTACACAGCAACGATTACACAATACGCCTTTTACCTCTAATAAGTCGGTCTACAATTCGTCGAGCAACCTCCTACTCACTGCTGACTAAACTAAATTAATAAAGTAATACGACTCATAAAATAAACGATTGTCCAAATACTGCTGTTGGACTAACAATTTTAGAATCAGTTTATACTGATCAACGGTGCACAATTTTTCACGGCTACACTATTGGATTCAAACTCAAACCATCTTCGGAGGAACAGCACTTCGTATAGCACCAATAGTGGAGTGGCCGAGTGGTAAGCGTCCTTGCGCTGTAATCAGGAGGCTCTGGGATCTAATCCACCTCCCGACACCTTTGGCAAGTGCCTGAAAACCATATGCCACGGGTCAACCCAAGCCATGTGAGGGAAATTGGGTACGACGAAAATGTTTGAAGCTGTCGGATGGCTAAGCTAGCACAAAACATCGTGGTTGAGATCATGGGTGTCCAGTCTTGCTCAACCAATTGTTCACACTGGTTTAGAAAGTCATGTTCAAGAACTGCAAATTAATTCTGCACGCGCTAATGTACAGCATAAACCGCAGGTTGGCTTTGCGGACAATGCTCAGATGAGTGATTGTAAATGTGTCTGTGCAGGCGTATGGGTCACGGCTGCTAGCCACGTAAATAGAAAGGTATCCTCGATATCGAGTGGCCAAGCCATTTGGTTATAATAATGGAAAACATATTCACACATGTGCAGTAGTAGATAAGATCAACATAAGCCTGTAGAATAAATTTATGCTTACGATCTATTCATGGAGGACCCTACTCAGACGACTCAGAAAGTGATACCAGAGAAGAGTAGATACCTCCAAGACAAATTTATCTCCCCTAAAAGGCTTTACAGCGAAAGTGATTTCAGTGTTACAGTGTGCCAACACGAAGTAACTATCAGTTCCACTGAAGGAATTGATGACACGGTGAAAGTGTCACCGTAAACAATTGAATCTAATCCGGGTAACTGGGAATGTGATGCAAGAAATGTTATCCAAGGAAAGTTTCACAGTTTCAGTCACATTTTTTCACACAAAATACCAATACATAATATATTACAGGTTAGTCTCAAGCTTGCGGGAGATTCACTTACAGCATCTCTGGAGCAGACATTACTGAATTTGACTGTACAAATCCGTCCCTCCTTGTTGCTGTATGTATGTTGGTGTTCAAAAATATATCATGCCGTACACAACAAAGAGAAACAGTCCACTGAAACTTAAGAATTGATTGGAACAGCATATCATCAACGAAGAAGACAGACATGTGGGAGAAGACATATATACATATATACGTTACCGTCAGGGTAGAAAATCAGTAAATTGACTGGTTATTGTGTAACATTACTAGTCATTGTGTACTGGCTAGCCAATGTGAGCCATTCCACTACATTGACCACACCACCGGTTATTGTATACTATCTATATCTGTCTATCCAAGCCCACTGAGATCCCACTGTAGGCCTCCCTCATGTTCATCCACTCCAGTCTATTCTACGCGATCCTCCTCCATCCTGGTTGAAACTTCTTAACCTCATCTTCCCATTTTGTAAACTGTTGACCTCGCCTTCTCTTTCTGTCTCTGAGATACCAGTTGGTGACTCTCTCTGACCATCGTCCACCTCTCCGTCTCAATACATGTCCTGCCCATCTCGACTTAGCTTTTCTTGTATACAATATATACAATGTATTTCATTGTATATAATGACTGATTTTCTACAATGACAGTAACATATATATATAGTATGTATGTATGTATGTATGTATGTATGTATGTATGTATGTATGTATGTATGTATGTATGTATGTATGTATGTATATGTATATGTATGTATGTATGTATGTATGTATGTATGTATGTATGCATGCATGTATGTGTGTAAATATGCATGTATGTATGTATGTGTGTATATGTACAAACACAGTCCTAATATATAGACAGATATAGGTGATTGCATTTTTATATCAAGATAAGGGATTAACGTGGACTAAAAGCCCAAAGGAAAAAGTTCTTTAGTATCAAGATTGAAAACACTAACGTCTTGTGGAGAAAGATGTCACAAATTGCAGGAACGTGGAATGAAATTATAAGCACATGAAGGCTTGTTTAATATACCCTTTCACAGTGGAGCCCAGACAGCCGTTACGTCGATGTGACGGGGTAAAAAAAGCTTTAAAATTGCTCTCGGGTTATTCTGTTATTCTGTTAAGTTAGTTGGATATTGTGATGGAAAAGCACTTGTGAAGAACTAATTAATAATTGTCAAGACGATAGCCTGGGATTGTTTTCGTGCTCTGTAATGGTCAATTGAAGACCTAGTATTAGTTTCTAAGAGGATTTCCCTCCAAAAAACAACTTCGAATCCAATTACGATAGTCTACTTTCTACCTTCTTAATCATTGATTACAGTCATTTTCAAAGACACTTAACTGTGTAACTATCTCACACAATGTGATACCCGAAAAAATGGAGTTGATGGTCATCATGTAAAAAGGCGATTGATGGAACAGACATCACGATCTTCCGTTACAAGGGCAGATGCAAAAACAAATGAATAATAGTATTTTTCAAAATCATCCAAACTCTGACTATAAAGGTTGCTGAGAGTTACAGTAATATTGTCCTCTTTCCAATTCCGTATCTTGAGCCGCAAAGGCTCTTGCAACAACAATCCTGAAACGGTAGCTGATTTTTCCTGGTCTTCTCATTAGGATAAAGTATTGCACCAGTACACATATACTACCTCGTCTACCCTTCTCGCTAAAGAGGAAGACTAAAACGCCAGACGTCCTTAAAAATATTTAGGAATGCATGGGCAACCAAATTGGAATGATAACTATAGCACAGATTTGCCAACTAGCAAGCGCTTGAGCTGCTTGACGCAAAGTTACTACTGTCGACTGGAGTGAAGCCGAGAGGTCATGACATCGACTGACGCTTCTAACCATAGTACCTTATAACAACTGACATCGACAGTTTCCCTTTTAAATCTGAGTACACAGAGTGGATGAAAGAAAATGAAAATAGAGGAAAGGAGGTGTAAACGCCAGCTGTGTCAAATTGCCATGAACTAGCCACAAAAAAGACACTATAGTAAACTTCAAAAACAGCACTTTCAGCTGTGACAAAAATCAATCCAATTCGAGTTAGGTCACGTACTCCACCTGATGAAAATACAATCTTAATACCCAAAATACTCGTACCTGCTACGACAAGGATCAATGACGCTGTATTTGGTGCTCCAACGTTGTTGTTTGCTACGCATTCATAAACTCCTTCGTCAGTTTCTGTTACCTTGGTAATATAATAAAACCCTTTGACACTGCCTAATCCTTGTGTTGTGCCACGCCTTCTAATATAGAAATTGGCCGGTGGATTACTATCGGTAACGCAGGATAAATTGGCTGGTCTGTCTTTAATGGTAACGTATGTCCCTCCTATACCAGCAACGGTTAAGTTTGTCATTCTTGGCCCATCTGAAAATCAAACAAGTCAACATGAATTGATGGTTTCATAAATAATAGCAATCCTACGTCAGGTTCAGTCAGTAATGATAACTTCGATCAAACAAGTCGCCCTCACTCTATACAGCGCATGATACACTTCAAATCTATACAGTGCATGAAGGGCTATCTCGGTAGCCAAATTAAACTGGTTGGCCATTTTGCCGATAAACGAATGAAAAAATGCCGAGAACTTCGGCCTGATGAACTCATGCTCAATTATAACCATTAATCAACCACCCCCAACTCTGCTTGTGCTGAACTATAAAAATTGAGTCCCATAAATCTTTAAACTAGCAATGAGATGTGGCATTCCCTATACAACAGAGCCATTGGTTCAAGGACCGAGTTCGCAGACAAAAATCACACTCGAATAGGGCATACAGATTTTAAAAGCTCACATTTTTGTTCTCTATAAATAAGAACAATGTTGACACAATAAAACTTTCAACCACGCCAAAAGTACTTACATCTAACATTTAAACGTACTGTCTTGCTCTGCTGTCCATACAAATTCGCAGCTTTACAAGTGTACATCGCATCGTGCATTGACGTAACATACGGAATAGTCAAATCTCCACTTTCAGAATTTTCCTTGACAATATAGTTGCTCCTATACCAAGTGAACCTTGCACGAGGATTGGCATCAACAAGGCATTTTATAGTTACATTCTGACCTTCTGTGACCGTTACAACACCATTTGTTGATGGAATATCAATAGCGCCAGGGGGGTCTAAAAACAAGGACAAAGTATTTCAAAATGAGTTAGCACACAGTTTTTTTTCTTTATTCTTATATAAACCTAAACGTTCCAATCTACTGCAAAAACTATATAATTATGTTTTAAATTGATTCATAAATACTCAAACAAAAAGTCGTTGCACGCACTGAAACTCCAGCACAAAGCCTCACCAAGCAGCACTGAAAATAGCTGAACTGATGAGTAACAGAAAATAATTAATCTTGTCCGTTCCAGGCATCATTGTTGTCTCAGTTTTCAAGATGTCCGTCTAGTAAGCTTTTGCAGTTTTAATACGAAGAAGACCAACAAGGAATGAAGAGAAAACTGAGGGAGATGCAGGAAAATGATGGACAGCATAAAAAGGGGCTGGAAAGAGATATGTGCACGACAGAGAAAGGGAGGGCAGGACAGGGAGGGGTTGGAAGCAGATCCAAAGCAGGTCGGAAGCCAAGCCCAAAATCGGTCAATTTCTATAAGGAAAGGAGACCAGTATCGATTCAAAGAAAATTTGTGCAGTTGAAGGTAACACTTACACTTCACATCCAAAGATGCTCTCTTTGGTACCCCTATACCAATTGAATTTTGTCCGACGCAAAAGTAATCACCAGCCATTTTTCTTGACACTCTGAAAAATACCAATCGTCTTCCATTATTGTCGATATTAATATTGCCTGAAGGAACAACCTTTGTCTTCATTGTCACATCCCGGTACCACATGTAGGTCACAATATTTGGATTTCCATTTAAAACACACTCAATGAACGCCTGACCGTCTTCCCTTACTCCAGTAACGGGTGGCAAACTGATAACAACTGGTCGATCTGTAAAAAGATTATAATGATAGAATCTATTAACTGAGTGACGATAAGATTCATAAGTTTGTGCAAACGCGTTTAACTGACCTTATTCAGAGTCGTTTCCTTACACCAAAAAACATGTTTTCTGTTCCATCATTCTCGAAACAGTTACTACGAAAGCTTTTACGAAGAATATCAGAATATAAAAAAATCCAGCTGATAGACATAAACTAATGATTAGCAACATAATATATACTAATGATAGATACTAATGATTAGCAAAATACAAAATACTTTACGGCCGGCCCTTTTCAAGAAGGTAATTAACTATACGCAATTTTCGATCTACAAGGCCGTTCTTTTCTTCAAATGGGATGTTAAGTTATCAATTTTATATTTTACTGGTTATATACTAGCCCAACGGCACCACATTTCGTGAATCAGAAACTAATGACTAACTCAAATCTTGATCCTTAGTAATACACATACTAACATAACAGCGAGCGATGTAGCGATCTTGAATGCGAAAGCCCACTATTCCAACTACTGGGCTGTCAAAGAATTCCTGCTCAGAGTAAAATAAAGAAAAATGAAACTGGTGAATCAATATCGTAACCGCGCACGGAAAAGGGGGTGATCCGTACCCTGGACGTTGAAAAGTTCGCGAGATTCAAAACCGCAGTTAAATCAATAAACATGGTACAAAAGCCTTGATCACAAATATGCGGTTAAAAGGTAACCCAACCAAACACTCCACACAAGCTTTCCCGTGCTGCGTACGCCACTAAATTGTGTGAAACGAGTGCTTTCACTACAGTCCTCAATGCCATTGTATGTTGAAAGAATGGACGAGAATTAACAAGTTTGGGAGCTTACTCGAGCAATATATGTAGCAACTGTGTTTCATTTATACCCAAGACGAAGGGCTACTAGTTACAACACCCTATGAATGGCGTCAGCACGTTGATGTTTGCATCTGGTGGGAGACTAAATGCCCTGAAAGTGACCTCGACACGTGAAAAAATATAAGCCTCTCGATTAATTTATAACCCTATGATGAGAGATACATTGATATTGGTATCGAATTTTATAATATAAAATTCGCAGAAATTACAAGCAAAAATAAACAGGGACACCATGGAAATGCGGCAGCTTAGCTTAAATTGAAACCAAAAGTACAAACAAAAGAAGAGAGGGTATGGAGCAAGCAATGGTCAATTGAACTAACGCATACGGGTTGTTTAACATTCGGTTAATATGCACTTAAGGCGTTAAAGAACCGCGTGTAATCAGGTCACACATTCTTTATTACAATAACAAAGAGTAAGACAAAGTCAGCATATGTCGACAACCAGAAAGATAGTACGATTCAAGAATAAACTGCGGAGCAAAGACTAGGACGTGTCTGTTGACAAAGCAATACACTAAGTCTATAAGTCTATATTGAGAAAGTCAAAACTTTCACAACAGAAAAGCAAGTTTGGACTAATACCGACAATCATCTACCTGTCAGTGTATACATGACTTAAAGATGCAAAACAACCACCAAGTTTTCATTTAGGTTTTCATCCTGCCAAAAATTCAAAGATTTTATGACTGAATTTAAACGTTACAAATAAGCTTATATGACCCTTCAAATCTAAATTTCAGCTATCAATGACTGAAAGCAATTACATAGGAATCAATAAGAAAGTGGCTTTTGTAATTATCTGACTTTATTTGTCAATATGGGAAGACCAGTATACCAATTAAGTTTAGAGATAAACCTTCTTTCATTTAAACTGCACATAAACAGTGGTAATATGAATTACTAGACAGATAAGGAGGAGGAGCATATGAATATACTATGAAAGCACCTGTCACAGACTATTTATTTCACTGCTACATGTGTGAACAACAGAATCCTTTAAAAAAGACAATACAAAATAGTTTTAAGCTCTTTTGCGTGCGCATACGAACAAAGTTGCCATTCCAGTAAGAAGATAGGAAACTGACAAAATCGAGTTTTTTATTCTTTTTAATTCCTGTATAAATCTGAACTTCAAGCAAAGCCACCAATAAAAATTATAAAGGGTGATTTAAAAATCTAATACCACCGGACACAACAGAGAAATGCAATACACAGTTGGCTGACCATAATCCAGTACAGATTAATTTGGCTTTATGCTCAATGTAATTTATCCAAAATAAGTGACCTTGTATGTCTGAAACTGAATATTGCAGATTTCATTTTAGTCAAAAAAATCAAGGCTGTTCCTTGAATGCTCTCTGTGCATAACATTTTGGTTTCATAAAAATATGAATATATGTAGAACGTAAATATTCCTTGATTCATAAAGTTGTAGTGTCATGGGCTAGTATATGATTATAAAGTAGAAAAAGTTTTGTAACTTTATAAGGCTCTGCAAGGGTTTAGTCATGGGACAGAATAAGGAAGACGTGCCACATACGTCATATGTACATAAAAAGATATAGATATATGTAGATAGATAAAAATTTACTATATGTATATTCTATGCTTTCTACGTCATATAATCCCCTTATTTTTTATGTTTATCATTTACACTTTCTCTCTTTTATTCTACCCTTTCAGTTCTACTATGGTATTTCTTCTATTGTGTCTGTTTTTCTTTTTTGGCCACTTGGTGATAAGTGTAATTGTTCCCTTTTATATCGATAAAATAGTCAGGTACACGTCAATTTTTAATGTTTAAACAATATATCAAAAATTTTGTATCATGTGTTCTTTGTGTATTAAACTACTTTTCTTATAACTTATGTCATACTTGTTTTTTCTAGTTTTATAAAAGGTCCATATATGCAAGTTAGCAAAGTTTTGAAGAAGAATAATTTGAAACCTTAAAAATGTTTATTTTTTAAAGTTTACATATATATATATTGATCATGACAAATGTACGACTATAATGTACAAACAGGTAACAAATCTCTATATATACATACTGAACATATGGTGTAAAACAAACACCACTTCATAATGAGCCTTTAAGCAACAATATTTTTGTACTCTTAGGATCATGAGACTACAGATGGTGTAAACAATTGTAAATCATGACAAAAAAATATATAAAGGCATTCACACTATCTATATAAAAGAGAGACATTAAATACTATTACACTAACCAAAAGTTTTAAATAATATACAAAATTATATGCCATAAATAAACTAAAAGTGCTGACTGCTACAGTATTATCTAGAAAGATAATGAACTGAATCACAACATGGTACTCACAAAGTACATCCAATGTCACTGAGTAGGAATCCGAGCCAGCTTTGTTTAAAATAGCACAAGAGTAAGTTGCCTTCTCATTTCTTCCAGTGTTGTTTAATCGCAAGTCAAATCTTGTATCATTTTTCCCAGATTTAATTACTGTGTCCCCACGTTTCCAAACAAAAGTAAATGGCTTTGGGTTCCCCACTGTTGCACCACAATCAAGCTGGACATTAGTGCCCTCAGTAACTTGTACTGTTGCTGGAGATCGAATTGTAACCTTTGGTGCAACTGTTAGAAAAATAGATAGTTACAATAGTATCTATATAAAATAGAATTGTTTGTGTCATGGTCTGTAAGCTAAAGAGGTTGACTGAAGTTGACAAATCCGTCAGTTAATGGATGAGAATGTACTTAGCAAAAAATCAAGCACTACCACAGAAGGTGTTTTGTTTTGTTACAAATAGTAATCAATGCCAGACTATAAGTAGATAATTGCAAATCTACTATATGGGGTAATATTTAATGACTTGAGGTATACTGGAGGCTATATTTGTTTGTGCTTGTAAAAATTGTTTAGTTAGTCTGCCTCTGTGTGTGTAATGCTGAATGTTTTCAGGAATAATTAGACTGCTTTTAATATTTCATTGTGCATACATTGGAATTTTTGTAACTCAGGAAGTTTTCACTTTTTACTTTAAAGTAACTGATGAGGACTTATGTTGAAACTTTTCAAATGAAGAGTGTCTTTTAAATCTTTATACACTTAATGTGATTGAGCTTTTGAGCATTGCATTGTCTATATATAACAATGGCATATTTGCCATAGTCATAGATACAGAGATAGATGGATGCATGGATGCATGTATGGATGGATGGATGGATGGATAGACAGATGTGTGTGTGTGTGTGTGTGTCTGTGTGTGTGTGTGTGCAAATATATAAACTACAATAATAATAAAAACACATACCTAAAATAATCAATCGCACATCATGTGAGATAGTATGATAATCCGAAAAAGTGACATGAATACGGTATGTTCCATCATCTTCAACCTTTGTTTCCCGAATCTGCATTGTTGAAGGATAAATAGATTGGACTCTGTTATTGAACTGTACATTACCAGTAACTACTCTTGGTAAAGAATCACCTGGATTTTGAACCATGATGTAAGGTGAAATAACATTTCCTTCTTTGTTAAGTTTAGCCCAGTATGCAAAATGAAGTCGGTAGGATGGATCAGGTGAAAATGCCCAGTCAAATCTTGCTGCTGTCCCCAACTTTGCTTCTATTGGATTTGGCGGGTATTTGGTAAACCTTCCATTTCCTATAAAAGTAAAATAAAAT
>JANTCA010007083.1:0-29188 GCA_024741275.1 Chironex yamaguchii
ATCTAGCTGTGCCAATTATCCGAAAATTCTCGTCATTATACATTTTGGCGCATTCTGAATTTTCTAGTAAATGTTGGCCTATGGCAGATTCGCAAAGGTGAAGGAATCTTGGGTGACAGGATCAAACAACATGTTCCAGCCACTGTACACCAAGCATCAATTCCTTCGAGAGAATCTCGCGCTTGCAAAGCGAAAATGATTGCCAAAACATGCGATTTTAAAAACTAGAATGTGCATTCGTGAAATTCATGTAAACTACTATGATACTTGTAAGCGGGCAAGCTCATCTTATGCTTGTTTCTGTGACTAATAGTGTAAAGACCAGGTATAGTGGTTACAAGTAGGGAAGATACTTCTTTCAGAATAAAATTAATGCAAAAATAAGAATATCAAGTTGTTCTTTTATTAAAATCTACAGATATTTTTGTTTGTACCTTACAAATCGGCACATTTTTATATCTGCCTGATTTTCAAAAAATGAGGCAATTTGACAGGCATCGTGTGAATATGACTGACAGAGAAAAGACCTTGTGCGAAATGACGTCCGTTACTTCACCTCCCATGTGAATAGGGCATAAGCTGCCAACTGTAAAATAGGCCTGCACGTTAGATTCAGTGGCGGAGCCAGTCAATAATAAGTTAAGGAGTGAAGTAAAAGTTTTGGGGGTGTAAAATCGTATACACAAACATGATGATATTTATTTTCAAACAAAATTTTAATTGGCATTATGAAAGTGAGGTGTATTTGCCGCTCATATCTACCCACTTTGCCAGTGGATTTCAAAGAATTAGCCATTAATGCCAAGGATTAAAGTTTTTCAAACAAAGGATCTCATTAGACCTAGGTTTCATGTGGGATACATTGAAAACACATAATATAAAAAATGGCAATGCTTAAAATGTTGTATTTATTGCTCCCTTGGACCCAAAATAAGAATTTAACCGAGATGAGACCGATAATATTTCCCAAATAAGGAACAAATTATATAAATTTCATTTTACTAAGTGTTACAAAGCATCTGCAATAAAGACAGCTTGCTACATTCTTTGCAACAGGATCTTTGAGCCAGGAGAATTCGACATAGCAGCATGACTGAAATTTATACTCACTTTTTTCTCTTTCATTTTTTACTCCCAATAACTGATTTGGGATATTTTATGATTGTGCCGTATAGGGCCGGCATTGACAACCAATGTCCCAGTTGACTCACCCACAATTTCAGGTGAAGGATGGCGCAGTTCCATACCTAAACGGTTTCGATTCACTTTTTTTCCTCAAAAAATCCTACATTTTTGTAGCGATAGCAGGGGAAGTTTCAAAATGTATTTCTCTGCCTTTGAAATCTACATTAAATCAAAGATTATGGAACAGTGGAGGAGTCGGTGGAATTGGATTAACCGTATTTTGCTCATGGAAGATGAAGCAAGATATGCTGAAAGTGGCACCCTGGTTTATTTGCTTATGACAATTTTGCTCTTGTTTATGGTTATACACTTCAGAAAGAGCTTTAGGATTGGGAGTTAATGGGTAGGGCTTTAGCTCCTAGTATTTTACCTTCAATGGCTTTGGAGAGGAATTTGTAAACTTCAGACAAACTAGGAGGATTAAGAAACAATTTCCATTTTTTCCTGCTTGGATGCATACCCTCTTTCAAATTATTTTGATCCAAATTAGGCACTGCATTCTGATATGTAGGATGAAGGCTTGTCTTAACTGGACGTGATACACTTTTCTTATAGGATAGTACAATGCAGTTTAAAAGCGATTTCCATAGAGCTGCATTTTTTGCTAGAGCAGTTCTTTTTAGCTAAAATAGATTTCCATAGAACTGCACTTTGCATTTCACTACAACAACATTTCGGAACAGATATGGCTTCTATGCAAAAAATTATTTGTTCTCTAGAGTTTAAGGCTTAATGTTTTGTGCATCCTGCTATTGCAATATTGAGGAAGAAACAGAGAGATCTTTACAAGGAAAAAGAAAGTGTGGATTAGAAAGGTTTTCCAAGAAGGACATGCAAAAAGATCGTATGTTAGTTTTGCTTAAAGGTCTGATGCTGTTCGACCACGATTATTTTTTAAAGCTTATAAAATGAGCCCAACCGGCTCTGAAAAAATGCTGTTTTGGTTTGCTCCCTTGCTTTCAAAATCGTCAAGAATCCGTGATGTAACAGTTCCAAATGAGCATCTATTGATTACTCTGGTTTCTCACAAGCAAGGATGACTTTCCATTTCAAGTAGCTTTAGAGTCAGTCCAACCACAGTCAGTCAAATTATTGTTATTATAATGGTGTTATTTGGGATGTGTTAAGTAATCACGGACACCTTGTTCTACCAGACTCAGGGTACAAATGGGAAAAAATCACAAGAAAATTGAGCCAGGATGGAATTTTGTTTAGGAGTAATAGATGAGAAACATGTATTGCAGGCCTCAGCTTGCAATGGCTCCAAATACTTGAATTATATAAAAATGCACAACATAGTTTTATCAGCAGCTCTTCTGTGCTCTTGTTCTCTCCATCCTAAAGAACTTTTGGATTCTTTAATGTAGGTGACCCTGCAGTCGTTACATTGTAGCTTGTACACTATATCATTCTTTTCAGTGATTGGTGCTGGGTCCTTGGGTTTTGACAACATGATTAGTAAAGTGGAATCTGTGTGAAAAGAGCATTGGATGGTTTCCACTGGTATTCTTGTTAAAGGGGAGGGAAATCCGAGATATGCATCATTAACTGCAATGTTTATTGTCTGTTTGAAGATCATTGTAAAGTACTCAGTGATGCTGGAGCCAGTGACCCATATGCGAACTCAAAAAAATATGGACATGTTGGTGAAGGCTTTGAGAGCTCACCAGGATGATGCAGACGATGTGTTCTCAAAAGATATCATACCTGAAGTGTAAACCTTAAAAAAATAGCTTGGTATAAATAGTATACTGACATTTACCATTGCCTCGATGATTTTGTGACAGATCTAACAACCTAATATAGAGAGATCAATAGAGACTATTGCTATTGCCACATTATCTATGTTCCATAAATGGATTCCTTTATGCAGCCACTGAAAAGTAGTGTTCGAGAAATAAACACACCATATTTTCACATTTTTGCACTACATCTCAAAAGATTTGCAGCAAGCAAAAAGAGGTAAACTCACGCACATTGTTGACAACCTTGTGTCTATGTCATTTTATTCGTTATTATTTTCCATGTAGCTTCATCCCACAACTTTTTTATTTTCTCAAGACTTTAGATGTCCCATCTTTCCCCTCTTGAGAACGCCTATGTAGACAGTTATGGGAAGACAACCACTTTTAAACAGCAGCCATTGGCGTAGGATGCTATTTCCAAGATATTTGACTAGCTTCGGATTAATGTTCCTTCTGTGTACTGCAATATATGTGAATGTAGATGCACGTATGCACTTCAAAGACGTCTTTTCAGGATACATCGAAATGTATGCCTCTAAACTGAATTATACACATTGCTTTTGATATAACAATTTGGAAAGGCATTACCTAAATTAATGAATGGTTCCTCCAGGCTTGTCACTTAGGAACATAAAATGTTCTTGGATGGCGAATCGTTTAGGATCAAATTGCTTATTGATGAATAAAACAATCTCGGCCATTGAGAGGTCAGTACTGTCTTTCTGTGGTAGCCACTGCTTTGCTAGGCCGACCAATTTCTTGTATGTAGCAGCTTACTGGTTAGTCACAAAGACTTAGGCTTTCCATTGAACTGAACAGAGTGAGCTCAGGCGAGTGTGCAAAACTGGGCATAGCAGCCAGTCTATAGTTCCAAGTTGGATCAAACCATTTGAAAGTCGGAGTAGAAGCTGCCATGTTGATGGTGGCTGGACGTTGGGCTGAGCAGAGCTCAAAGTAAATCTGTCCAGAAGATGTTTCATTCGAGCTTTTAGTCTTGCCTGTTACTCCTGCATCATCTTCTTGTCTTCTTCGTCCATTGCTTCTGAGTCATCTTTATCTGCGTTTGCATCATCAAAATGATCTCCTTTAACACGGCTATTATTGATCTTGTTCAATCTGGTGGAATGTAGCAATCTCTTGATCAAGATCTTGTTGACTAGTCTGGAAATACCTGACATATCTCTAACACTGTAGTCCACAAAATGCAGGCAGGGCTAATATACTTCACTTATGGCATTCAGAAAAGTAAGCTAGATGGAACTTCCACGTACTAAAAGACTAGGGTGTGATATATAAATTCCTGTACTTTATCCTCTAATAAGTAATCTCTTTACAGCTTGAGGTATCACTGAGTCAGTAACCATCAAAGATTAATTACGATTTTCGTAATTCTAATTAACGAAATACTTGGAAAGTAACTGGTTATGTAGGTTTGAGAAGCTTATCTCATCGCCATTGGTAGGGCACTGCTTTCGATGCTGAGTATGTTGTAGGGGTCACTGTTGGCAAAATCTTCATGAGCAGCTAAGCCTGCACACGTACGGCACTCTCGCTTGCATTGGAAACATAAGACAGTATTTTGGCTTGCTGTAGAGTGTACCTTCTGTCATGTGCTCGCCTGAAGCCATCTCATAAACTTTCAACTTTCTTCTTTGTCTTGGAGACTATTTCTCGCCATCTAGCTCTATTCACGACCTGATTTCTCTTTGTCTCAACATCACCAGTTTTTAGATTCTTTTTCCGGGCATCTTTGGGCCTCACCATATGTCCACCTATTAATGCACAAGCTCCCCATTGAAAACCTGCTTAGGAATTCAAAGATAAGGCATTCGGTTGATGTGGCCAGCCCATCTAGGGTTTGAGGAATTAATCAAGGCTTCCACACTGTGACATCCAGCTCTTTTTGTCACTTCAGCATAAGACACTCTATCTTGGCACTTGATATTGACGACTTGCCTCAGGTGACACATTTGTACAGAGATTAAGTGTTTTATATTTCTCCTTTAGAGTGATCGTTTCTGTTGCACAGAGCAATGCAATGGTGTTGTAGACTATTATTTTGTCGCAAGTTTTATATCGTGTCTAGACCACGGATGGTTTTGCTATGCTTCAAAAGCTTTTGAAGCTGCATTTATACTTCTATTTATCTGTAAGCCAACCAAAGTAGTGTTGGTGGCTATACTGCCCAGGAAAATAAAACTGTCATTACACTAGGTATTCTCCATCTATGGTGTAAGCTGGAGCAATGAAGTTTATTTTAAGACCAAATCTGGTAGCAGTAGTAACAAATCTATCCATAGTCCCCTGCATGTTGCTCAGGCTGGTCACAACCAGTGCAATGGTTGACAAAGAGCAACTCCCTAATGCACATCTGACGGGTTCTTTTACTTGATCTTAATCTTGTGTGCTTGAACAGCTTGCCATCCAGGCGAGGTAGACACCTTAGCTAAGGTTCACACTCATCCGGCCCAGCACAGCAACTAAGTATGGTGTGAAAATTGTTGGGGATAGTATGCATCCCTGCCTCATGCCTTGGCAAACAGGTATTACTTCGATCTTCTCATCACTTATTATGGCTCTTCAATTCAAGTCGTCATTTTAATTAATCTGATCAATTGGTGCCTTACCATTACATCAAAAGCATCTAATCGTGCTAATCACGAAATGTCAGATAAACACATCAAGAATGTCAATGCTGCAAATTCCTCAAAATCAATTGCTTTCAGGAAGGTCCGTCAAAATAAAGATGATTCAAAGAAACCGAAAACTTTTGAGATAGAGATGGTGGTTGGAATCGCATGTCATAGTGCTGTTAGATCGGTTGATCATTTGGGCAAATTAATAAAAAAACATGGTGAAGGAAACAAAATTGGTAACATAAGGTTTCATAAAACAAAATTTACGAAGATTTTGACAAATGGTGTAGCACCTGTTCTAAAAGAAGACCTTGCAGAAATTCTGAAGGGCAAGAAATATTCAGTGTTAGTAAATAATCCATGGTTCTTTCAAGCAAGAAGAACATGTTGGCTGTGCTAAGTTTTATGATGCAACGTTGAATGAAATCGCTACTTCATTTGCAGGTCTTGTTCCTACTTAAAACCAGATCGGGTATTGAGTCAAACTGCACAAATACCCTTCAATTGCCATATGCCCATCTACGAGCTGAAAACAGCGATTTGATTCAACAACAGTATAAATAGATTCAGGTCATCAACTGGGTTAATGAGGATGTTTTCAAGTGAAAGATCTCTAAAGGTACAGTGGCATACCGATACCACAATTCTGCATTCAAGGCTATCTCAGAATATGCTTTATTATGTTTATGCTTATCAGTAAGCAATGCCGTAGCGGAGGGAGTCTTTTTGTACGTCACATGTGTGAAGACCAAGCAACGAAACAGGTTGAAATTGACTTCACTAGACTCGATAAACAGAATAAGAACAAATTTGCATTTCAAAAGTCGTTGTTGTGAAGATTTTATAGTAACCGAAAGTATGCTTGGGCTATTTAACTCTCAACAAATGTATAAAGAAGGCCCAAATGACGATGGCGATGATATTGTCATCATGGGGACTCTCTGTAGCTTTCAAATGTATGTTAATAGTGATGTTGAAGAATAGTAATGTTCAACTGCTTTCTCTGTTTGTATTTTTCAAAAGATCAGTCGTGACGAAGGCCTCCTACTCAACACCACGAAAATAGAAATCATGGTGTTAGACAAGTATAGATCAGATCACAGCGGGTTTTACCTGTGTACCTAGCAGATAGAGGAGGTCCCCAGTTTCGTATACCTTGACTCTACTTTAATTGAAGAAGGAACATGTATCCAAGAGGTCATCAAAAGGTTGGCAACTGCCAGAAGCAACATTCAGAAAATGTCCACCATCTGGAAGAACAAAGATATCACCAGGGAACTGAAATTGAGAGTTGTCAGAAACACATCTTTTGCTGTCGCAACACATGACTGTGAATTCTGGACCTTGTCTAGATCCACCCAAAACAAAGTTGATGCTTTTAAGATGTGGGCATACAGGAAATTTGTACTGATATCCTGGCAGGAAAGGAATACCAACTCCTGGGTGCTAGACCAGATAGAAGACCAGCACCTGGGTGCAGACTGACGTGATGCTTCGGAAGCAAATAATTTTCAGAAAGCTAAATTACTTTGGCCATACCATCTGACATCAAGCTCTAGAAAAACTGATCATCCTAGAAATGGTCGAATGTAGAAGAGGCAGGTCATCAAGATCCTGGTGTGATGACATCATAGAATGGACAGGAAAAAACTTGGCAGGACAATCACATCTAGCAGAAGACCGAAAGCGCTGGCGTGCCACCAAGAAAGCCACAGCAGCCCAATCATAGACATAAATAAATCCCTAGACCGACAAAGCCTTTTGTTCTCTTGTGGTCGTTTTGGGTCACGAAACCACTCCCCGATTATAAAGCATTGTGGTATATGGACGTCAAGAAAAATTCGGCTAACTTCAAACAGCATAACATCGTAGTAGTTTATGCTTTAAAGGATCCCATAACATTCCCTTTCCTATCTCTCTTAGTTCAAAACAAACGCCTAATATCTTGTTAATACATGTTAATCTACCCATTTAATGTAATAAACAAGTCATATTTTGAACAAGATGAAACAAATGTCACGAAGCCCCAGAAGGCCAGGTTGTGCATCACGGCTTTCTCCACAATAGGTATGGTACTTCTTGGATTTCCTAGTCTATGCCAACACTTAACTACCACTTGAGAACTGGAATAGCAACAATTACGTAGTACGAGTACATGTTTGTTTTAAATTGACCTCATGAAAAGAATGTTTGCTTATCTTTGCCAAAATTGTGGAAGGTATAGTGAGCAATCAATTCACGACAAAGCCATTTTTTGATCAAAACATATTTTCCAAAATATTATGAATCATGTGGATGACATTCTTTATAAGAAACAAAGCCTGTACATTCCTTCCACTGCATCGTAAAGGTTATCTAATGCGTTATATAAATGATCTGATGTGTTTGACAGATCGTATGTTAGGGCCGAAGTTTGATAAAGGATATAATGCATTTACAGATTTCCTTATACGTTTCATCAATGATGTGGTGCATTTTAAAGATAATGCATATAAACAATCTGATGCGTTTTACAGATCCCTTGTTGCGTTTTGTAAATCATATCTGGTGCAGTATACACATCAGCTAACGCGTTTTATGAATAATCTGATGCATTTGGCTGATCATTTAATGCGTTTTGTAAATATATCTGGTGCAGTATAAACATCGCCCAATGCTTTTTATAAATGAAATGGTGCGTTTTAAGGATCATCTAATGCATATGAATGATCTGTTGTCAGTTGCAGAAATTTATTTCCCTCTCTCAGTTAAATTTTCTAAAAAAAATTTTTAATCTTTTTTCAGCTCAAAGAGATCATTTAACAGTGTTGGCTTTTTATAGGTGCTCACCAATACTCTTGCAGACCCAAGTGAGGCAGGCTACTTCAGTGCAGGCCACCTCCAACACGAAGTCATACTTGTTACTCATATTCTGTTAGGTAATAGTTGTGCTGGCATTATAGCTTTGTCCTCTTTTGTAATTTACTCTCCTAGTGGCTAAGTACCTCCCCTCTGGGATTGCTTTTGCAAATTAACATTTGACTGTGTGGCTTTTGTTTTCATTGATTGTTACTGTTACATCTGCGAAACCAAGAGGGGCATGATATTTCAGTAAACCCCTAACATGTTGTTAGATTTGTCTTATTCCCACCATATCTCATTTGGGATCTTAGTTATCTTAGGAATTTCTTTGTCTTTCCTAGGACATACAAATATAATCATTTGCAAATGTTTGTATTTCTGACCATCAATATTTGATTGCCATAACAATATATGTAAATGATTGAAATCATTGAGTTTGTTGTTGACATACTTAGTTACGTATATCATCTTACTAAATCATACAATCCTTATGTAATCCACATGACCTTCTATGCATAAGGCTTGGCCCGTGTGTTGAAGGATAATTGAATTAATTTTTTATTTTTAAATTGTTGACTTTGTGACTGTGAAGTAATGGAACAATTTTCACAGAAGAAGTCATAAAAACACATGCTTTACTCACAGAACTATTCAAAATTGTTTTGTTCCTCATAGCAACCATATTTCTCATATTGCTGTAAATAACTATTGATGAAAACTGACTTTGTAAATTGCTTTTTGACGTCTGTTAGTATTTGTTTTAAGTGCTGTTGAATAAAATTGCCTTGTAAAAAGAAGTTGGTCTTTAAATATAGTTGATCACTTGATTCTGAATGTCCAATCCTTTCTCCTGTAAGCAGAGTTGTCAATGAACTACTGATTGATCATTATTGATTTTTCTGAATATCAATACAGTTAATCATCAATCTTACTAAAAGAGCAATATGGAATTTTACTTCAGATCTATATTTCCTCCCAGCCGTACTTACTAATAGTTCTTAAGTATTATATACAAAACTTCAGTTGATCAAAAGTCTTCACTGTTGCTTTTCAGTAAATTATTTAACACATACTACATTGCACTGTATGTTGTGATATAATATGTTCACTGCATCTTAGTGTTATAACATAAACACATTTGAATTCTTTTGCCAATCGCATTTGCTTCTTTTACATAATATCAGACTTTAGTTGACAAATAGGATGCAGGCATGCCAAGGACGAGAATTTCCGAATAACTGGCACAGCTAGATCGTCCTTTCATCTAAGTGTATTGGGGTCTGCCTGCATTAAAACAAGAAAATCGGTACTCTGTAGGCAGAAAGACTTTGTTGTTTTACCTGGACTCTTCCAATAATGTTTTGGTTTGTTCATTTTCTCTTTCTTTGTTTCCTTTCTTGTCTAGGATTGGCTAGTTTTGCTACATGTTTCGTATAAACTACTTTCCTTTCTGACGTTTCATACTCTGAAGAGTGTCAGACGAAAAAAGCTTTTAACTATGTTTTTGGAGCAATGTCGCAGGTTTCAGGGCAATTTTAAAGTATAATAATGTAGCATCAAACATAAAAAACTGGACATATGTTTTTTGTATCACTTTGCTTCTATGTTTCTTTTTCATCGGTAGTTTCAAACTTGTAAGTGTTGTCTTCAATTTTTTTAAGGTAACAATTTGTTGTATTGGTGCTCCTGATTCTTTTAGCTGCTTTATGAAGTTATCTGTAACATTACCACGGTATTGTATTACCAAGGTGGACTTTGGTAGCTGGTTTTCATTGAATTTAGGATTTCTAGGTGCTTCCTCCCCCTTTTCCTTCAGAATGATTTTCTCAATCATTGATTTAATTATGTCATCATAGAATTGTGATGGATATTAATTTTGTTCCAATATTCATTTGGCTGTAATCACGCTGTCATTGAAGGGCCCAGTTGCTGCAGGATCTATAAAGTCGAGGAATGAAACCCTCCACTATTGACCGTTTGTATCTTATAGGGGCAAGGGCATGAAAGTTCATAATCAGACCAGTATCTACTGGCCTACAATACCATATTGATCCTAACGGGCCATCTGACAGGGAGAGATTTTTCAATAACATGATATAAGTCTCGTTTTCAAGTATCAATGACTTCTGTTGTTGTCAATGATGTAAAGCTTTACATCATTGGTTGTTGTTCAGCCTCTTTCTCAAATTTGGCTTTGTTTCATTACCGACTGAAGGGGGGACTTTTGAGTCCTGCCGACCCTAGTTCTCGTAGTTACCTGTGAGACTTTGGTTCTCATACACTATAGGCAAAGATGAATGTTATACCAGCTTGTATTGGTTTCAATGGATCAAAGTCATGAACGATAACATTTTCAACCTTTTAGACGTAAATTTTGGAACTTTAGTTACAAGTAGTGCGGTGACAGCCGATGGTTACGAAGAACAGAATCTACTTAGCCATGGATTAGTTTCACGTGGAAAGTTATTTTATCATCATTCGAGGCAAGGTTACAGAGCAGAACATTTTATTAAGCCCCCTGTTGATGTCGTGTTTACATTTCCTTGCTATGTTGATATTGAGAGCATCGTCTTTCAGCCTCATGGAGGTACATTTCGAATTTTGACTTTCGAACTGATGACTGCAACATCCCCTGTCACATCAGCTGAAACTCAGACAAAATTTAGCTCCAGGGATCAAACATTAAGCTCTTTATCAAGACACCCAGGAAGCGCCATTGGTCACACAAGGAGACGCAAACGACAAGGAAGACAACTTCCTTATTATAATCCTCTACTTAATAAGCATCAAACTCCAACTGTGCCTACAACTATTTCAAAATGTTTTCCGATGAAGTATAGTCTAAATGTTGAACCTAAGGCTCTTTCAGAAGAAGCAAGCAGATTTAGTAAACTCGCCTTTTTCAATTCACGCGATGCGTCACGACGTAAGGTCGTATTCTCATGTCAAACGTGTGGTAATGGGAACGCTATAGACGATACAGATGTATTGAACTTAAAGTTTACCAGTTGTCAAGGTCTTTCCCACTTAATACTAAGAATAAAACGTATGGCCAATTCCTGTGTGGTTGGTTTTGGTGGTATGGAAATTTGGGGTAAAGTTTCAAAAAAGTGTTCCCAGCTTGTTGTGGGCCATGTCTCGGATATCTTTCATAAAGCATACGAACTTCCTTATTCTTTTGTCTCAACACATACAACACCTGAGACTATTTCTGTGAAGTGTGGGACCGAAAAGGTTGATGGAAGTAAGAATGGCACCTTAGATGGCCGTCAACAAGACATTTGTGGATGGTTGCCTTCAGGCGTGCAACTCCCAGAAGAGTTCTTAGATGCAATTACTTGTAATAGAATGGTTTTGCCAATGTTATTACCATCTGGTCATAGCATCGATATGACTACTCTCGAACGTTGTGTGGAGGAGAGTAAAAGATGGGGAAGAGGGCCTGTTGACCCATTTACTGGTTTACCCTTCACAGACACTAGAAAGCCCATACCAAACGTGTCACTGAAAACCAGAATAGATCAATTTACATTGACTGAAGATGGGAGCAAATTGCTCAGTAACAATCAGTTACTAGGAGGTACTGTCAATGAAAGTAAGGGAACACTGTACAATTTTTTTCAGTCCAACACGAGGAGCATCAAAGATAGAATTAAGGTTTCACTAACAGGATGTAGGAAGAATAGCAAAGAACAGTCAGTAAGGCAGAAGAATGTCACTGAAACCCTAAATCCAAGCTATTCACTTCCCAAGCCAGTAAACGTGGATAAAGAGGAAGAGAAGCAAAAAGATCATGAAATTGAGCTGGCTGCAAGCTTAAATCAAAGTCTTACTAAAAGTTTAAGTTTTCTAGCCAAACTGAAGCAGAGAACTAGTGAATGGAAAGATCCTGATAGTAGCATACCAACCTGTGCTGTATGCAGCCTTAATTCGAGAAACATTATATTGTATAAGATGATGTGTGTGCATTTCCTTTGCAGGTCATGTGTATTTAAGGTTTCCTTTCCACATGTATGCAAAATTTGCAACCAGATATGCTCTAAGCAGGACCTAGAACGTTATTTTGATAAGAGTAGGTATTTTTTGCCACATTAGCAAAGTAAAGAATTGCAATCTGAGTGTTTTGAATTTTATTAAGTAAAAGATAAAAGACAAAGTTTTGTTTTTCTTGCTAGCTTTCTGGGAATACAGCTCAGCACTGACTGTATGACCCTATTCATGTTATCCACTATCCTCATTGGCAAGAGAAATCCAAATTTATTTGCTGTCTTCTGGTTCCTTGTACATTACCTTTCTTGATTGTCCCTGCCACTTTATATGATTTTATAATGTGACCATGTCATCTCCACTCCCTGGTTTCAAGAATGGTAAGAAGGTTGTCATTAGGTCCAATGGTTACCCTGGCCTAGTATAAGTTTATTCGTATTTCTTCCTTTCAAAGAAAGTGTGGTCAAATTGATGGAAAGGACTGTGTTAGCATTGGTTAAATTTGTCGTTAGCCTTTAAGGTGGCCCACTGCAGTAAGTGCAGAAACTTTGTACTTTGTAAAAATAGCAAGTTGATGCAACTATTAAAGAATGTTATGAGCAAAGCATAGGTTGACGGTCATGGTGTCAATTGTGTCAGTAATGGTTGTTTCAAGGAACGTGTTACAAGGGTCGGATTGAGTGAGTAACGGTTGTCGTGAAGAATGCTGTTATTGCACATTGTACAAGAAAGCCTGCTATGATGCTTCTTTCAGGTAAGTGGCATAACCCAGCTTGCAGTAATTTTTAAAGACTGATTTTCATGCAGGTACATTGTTTTGTAAACATGTAAGAGCGAGGAAAGTGTTAAAATGTTCATCTAATTTCTCCCATGTGCATGTAGAGGTGTGTGTACCTTAAATAGAGAAGGGTGTAAAGGACATTCATCATCAGTAGGCCATTGTTCTGCTCTAGTCATTTTGTACCTGTGTACAGTAAAGAATTATCTGAGTATATCATGAAGTATGTGGCACAATGTTCCAAAGGCCCAGAAAAGTACTTGTCTGTTACTCTTAGTATTTTAGTGTTTTTGTGTTACATGGATTATATGAGTTATCTGTTTTATAATGATTATGAAGTTATGAGCACATTAAATCAGATGTAAGTCAAAAATCATCATTATTACTTTATTGGTAAAGCATCATCATTATATATCATCATCATTGTCATCATCATCATCATCATCATCATCATTATTATATAACCTACAATTGCATATGATAGGAAAGTTATTGTTTCTTTCCAAAATGTTTAGGTATCGATCTCATATTGAGAAACACTGATGATTGATGGCATAGGGGACATATAGCTAGAAGTTCATATAAGCTGCAATGTGGCTAGAATGTGTTTTCTAAATTTGAAATGTTTCAGTTTTGGTTAAATATGTGCCCTGTAAAATAATTATATAACATATCAGATATCCATCAAAGTAATCCAAAGCTGTATCATGAATTTTGGAACCATATTATAATTGGTAGAAAAACAACAAATCTCGATTTGAGATTACATATTCCAATTGACTTTTTTCTACCAATAGATTAAAAATGCATTATAGTAATTATTATAGTAAATCAAAACTCTTGCAGGAGCACTGGTAGACTACTCACGCTGTTGGCTCAGATTTGTTTTTAACAGATTAAAACATCTTTTCATGTCTGATCATGAAAAATTCTACTGAAATTTTTTTATTGAAAACTCTACTGTATTACCTTGTGTGATCCAATTTGCCAAGCCTGTGTCTATGTGAATGCCTGCTTCTCGTCTCTCATTTCTATTTGTTAAACTAAACCTGAAGGTCCTGTTGCCTCGTTCCTCATTGCTCTGACTGACTATTAATATTATTTCCTTATGACCAAAAATGAAAAGAGAGGGTGTAAAGAGCAGATGCATTCCTACTTCTTGCAGTCAAATGTTTTTTCCACCAGAATTTTATGGTTTGTCAGTAGAAAGTTAGATGGGAAGAAAAGCACTGGCAGCAGAGCATAAAGTGTAAAGGTGATGTCTTAAATGTTTTGCCCTATTTGAGAATGCCCTCCTGTTTTGTTTTGGGACATCTTTTGAGGTCTGCTTTGCAGGTTACAATCTAAGGCAATGCCTTTCAAATGTCGTATAATGCATTTGCATATGATTGTGTTGTCAAATGATCAGCCCCTACCTTTTTCAAACAGTAAATGTAGTAGCATTGCGAAGTCAAGAGCAAGAACTCTGTGATTCAAGAGGTATTAACACTCTTAAGTTACGTTTGCATTCCATTTTGAGACTTAACTGTTATGATAAATTTTCTACCAGTATCTGTCCTATATCTATACTGTCAGTTTGGTAGCCCAACTAAAAATGTACATACACATTTATAGCTTTTGTTGTTGAGCTTTTGAGTGTTGCATTAGCTAGGAGTATACAGGAGGATGTTAGTTATACCCCACCAAGTATGGTAGCAGCAGATATGACCTACTTAATAAGGGTAAGGCTTGGACATTTAAATGAAATCTGACAAGGAAGCAGGGTTGTAGGAGATCATTTAAGGTACCATGTACATTAGTCAGAGCTGCAAATTCACATGGATTCATTTGAGGAGGCATTTTGCATACCTATGAGCTCTCATAAAAATTATTGAAGACTGAATTTGACTTGTAACAAAAACAATGACAGAAAAGTCTAGTAAAAGCTTAGTAAAAATGAGAAGCTCTGGATGGGAGACATATGTTGGGAGACATGTTGGGAGACATTTGATGGAGGAAGAGCATGAAACAGGAAGGCACCAAGCTGAAATTAAACAACAGCTTGAATTTTAGATGCAAGAACTGAGATGAGAAATCCTGAAAATACTTAAAAGTTAAATGTTTCTCTGCTGTAAAACCCAGAATTTTCATGAGTTTTCATAGAGTTTTCATGGCTAGAAAGATCTTGCCATCCATTGACAAGGATTGTAGACCTACCACACAGAAAGCTTAGTAGTATATGAATTCCTTTGCTGATGTGAAGCTCGGTATGTAGGTCACACTTCTCAAAGATTGGGTGACAGGATCAAATATCATGTTCTGGGGTAGGATACAGATCAAATGTAACCAGTTTCACAATTGATCATTGCATGGAGACAGTGCAATAGTAAACCTGACTAATAATGATATGTAAGTAACAATTAGGGATAACAAATTGCTAAATGCTATGATATTTTGGGTATCAAATAGCAATGATATAAAGGAGGCTTTTTCCCAGGATGTAGTCGGAGAGGGTCAATTTTATCTAAAAGTTCAACTGTTTCAACCAAAATTGTTTCGTTCATAATAGTCCATCTAAAAATTGAAGTAGCATCCAAGATATTGAGAACGTTTATTAGTTGAACTTGTAGGATTATCATACCATTTACAAAAAGTTTTGGGAGGCATTGCTTGGATTAAGTGCTGGACTTGAAATTTCGAAATGTTAGGTATTTACTTGACACATAAAGTCATCTGACTTCAAGTGCACCTAGAGGTGAATGCATTTAATAATAGCTGATTTCCATAATTTTGATAATTTTAATTTTACATTTAGCAAGCTCTATTGTGACTTTAGATTTGGAAGTCCTTAAACTCCTCAAAAGAAGGAAAATCAAGACTAAAAGTGGTGGTGTCAGGGTACAGTTGCCAAAATTTGTTCTCAAATGATTTTCAGGAAAGTCCCATGAATGACAGGAGTTTTATGATGCTCTCATTTCAACATTTGACAACAGTGGAGGACTTTCAGAAGTTGGGCATGTTTTCCTGTTTGAAGTCATTGTTAGATGAGCCAGCAAGGAAAATAATCGCAGGACGTTTTGTTTAATGAGACAATTTGTTTAATGAGAGACAAGGACATCGAGGAATTTTCATGCCCAGATTAAGGCTTTAGGGAATCTCAAGAAAGCTACTCATCAATATGGTTCCCTGTAATAATGGAAAATTGCCATTAGAAGAATGACTGTGTTTGTCAACAAGATGAACCTTATTTGCAGTAGATAATGGAAAAATTCCTGATTCATCGTGCCTAGGAGGTACGTTTGAGAGAGGACCAAGGACATTTTCATGAGGAAAGACCCTAATCAGGAAGAAAGCCATGAGACCAACGACTGCCAGTGCACTGGCTGCTTCATCTGCAGCTCAAAGAGACTGTTGCCTCTTATGTTATTGTTGTATCTTAGACGATAGGCTAATAATTACAAACTCAGAATTTCGAAATCAATGTTTATTAGCACTAAATAATAACAAATACAACTAGCAAGACTAACGCTTTTTATAGCTTCTGAAACTGGTCTAGAAAATTCGGGAATGGAACTTTCTAGGCAGTTCTCTACATACACCCAGGAGCGCACGTTTACTTTTCACTTATTTGACGACATGTCATCACAGTCTAGAATATACAGAACGTCTGGCAGTGTGCCGTCTGCTGAAAGTTCGGGAAGGTTCGGGTTACAAATGATGACAAGTGCTCACCATGACAGTTATTATCAACAAGAGTTTTTGAAGATTGAAGTAGGAGAGAAAAATGAGGATTGTTTAAAGCTTCCTTGGGGTTATGGATGCAATGGGTCTCTACATGACTCCTGTACTATACAGGTTCACTAGAATGATACTTGGTGCTGGGCCAGTCTCCATTCTTACTCAAGCCTACCTTAAGCCACCACTTAGAGAAATATCGTGAACCTGATTCATAACTTGGATGGTCGTAACACAACTGATGCAAGACACCTCCTTTTCAAGGCCAAAGCAAGAGTTGCTGAATCTAGTTTTAAGCTGAACTAATACAAATGAGGTAATTCTAAAAACAGAAATAAATGATAGGGAATAAAGTTCCTGTCACCACCAATTTTGCAACAAGTGAGAGTAAGAGTAAACCAGACAGGGAAGCGGAGGAGGCTCAGTAAGGCTTTCACAAATTTTAAGAGAATTGCTTTCAATTATTCGACGAGTTAAAAATTCTACAGATCACGTATCCGATGCCCCGGGAATAAGATTAT
Organism: Chironex yamaguchii; assembly: GCA_024741275.1. Taxonomy (NCBI): domain Eukaryota; kingdom Metazoa; phylum Cnidaria; class Cubozoa; order Chirodropida; family Chirodropidae; genus Chironex; species Chironex yamaguchii. Next base: position 17,408 of record JANTCA010007083.1, read on the forward strand.
TAACAAGGCTTCATCTTCAATTAAATGACTTGAAAGAACATCGTTTTAGACATGCATTCGACTGCCTTACTCCTGTTTGATAGAAGATAGTATTATTCAGTCTACTATATCCTACATCAATGGCACTGGTGAGTTTAATTAGGGTTAAATGGAATCTAAACAGTAGCAGCCCTTTATCTCTCATTCAAGTTCTAAGCATAGATGTTGGAAAAGTTAGTGGAAATTACTTTATCAATGACCAATTCAAGTTTTAAGTTCTTGCTTCGGTAGCAGCTCCTGACATCACACCTTGGTAATTTTGTTTTAGATATTGCAGGGTTTCGTTTGCTTGCTTAAAAATAATTGCTATTAAGAGTGTTGCAAGTACCAAACATAGCGAGTGGTACGTCGTATTGTATCCAATGTTTTGCTTTAACTTCTAATGATTTAAAAATTTTAAAAAGCTTATTAACAGTACAAATCTCTCTAAAGTAAAACTGACAGCTCTAAAGCTTTTCGTCTGACAGTGATCAGATAGGTTCGTCAGAATACAGTAACCGAAAACATAGAATTTGTAGTGTAAGGTAGGATCGAAAGGGTGATGGCATGCTTGTTGTTGTCATTCAGAATGCTGCTAAAACGTCACCTAACAAATTCAAATTTCGTAGATTAGATGGTTTAGATTTCTTTGCCATATGGTCATCAATGTCTGCTATACATCTACAGAGTCGAATGATATCGAAAATGGACAAAATGTCTGGGCCCACTTTTACCTCCAAATTTGTCTGCTTTTAGAGAATTGAACTCTAGGTTTTTCAATTTCAGCTGAGTAAACGCCTGTTCAATTGCTGGCCTGTGTCGTGTTTTTGACTTTTGAAATGCGAGTAGTAAGGAATTTAACTTTATGACGCAAACAAGTCTCAAGATACGAAAAAGTAAAAAGAAATGTTCGTAACTTACCTTTAAGTTTGACCACCGCATTCAAGCCATTTATTTACTCCTTATTGTATCTTGGACCGACTGCCAATATTTATATTTGTTTTCAAGAGAAAAAGCTGTTTAATTCAACGTCAAACCCCTTGGTATATTTTAGTTATGCTGATTTTTTTCAATTTTCCCATGTGGAAATAATTGTGAAAACTTCCTCTTAACCTTAATTCATTAATCATATAATTCACTATTGAAAAGGAAGAAAAAAATTGCTTACCATTTTCAGATGTCTTGGCTGAAAAGATTGATACTGCCTTTAATAACAAGCATCTACAGAAAACCCACATATAGTGGTCAATATCTCAGATGGGATTCATTCAACCTTAAACTACGCAAGATCAATTTAATTAAAACATTAGTTCACAAGGCAGTTTCAAAACTCAACTTTGAGGTAAAACATATCAAAGCCATACTTTTAGACAATGGCTACCCTGAAAACGTTGTTTCTCATTGCAGTTCACAAAAATTAGCATTTTTTAATTCAGATCCTACATTTGGTCCTAATAAATTCTTGGTCTATCTTAGACTTTCCTGAATTGGCAATGTTTCCTTACCTTTCGAAAAGCAAAATAAGGATTGTATTGAAGCGTGTTTTACTACCGTAAGTTCGCATGTTGTCTATGGTACATGCAAGATTTTGCTATCAACTCAAAAAAATGTGCTGCCTACCACACAGCACAACTGTTCCAAGCCAGAACAAAAGACCAACGGACTTTTATAACCTATCAAATATTGATGTTTGTCAGAGTCAAAAGTGAGTGGCTTGTAAAATGCCAGTTCTCCATTTTTGTAGATACCGAAGGAAGCAAGGTTTTAGTCCTGAAAATTGAATGGATTTTCCTTGTAAGACTTTTTTGTGAAGTGGACCTGGATATGCATTGGGCAGGCTGGCTTCCAGGCTACCAGCTGGGACAGAAAAATACCTGGGTACTACTCTGGAGATAGGATACCCCAGATACCATGTGATCTCGGAGCACTGTAATGATGACGTGATGTAGTTGGATGTAGTTAAGGGTATCGCAATGTCCTTCATCTTTTCAGTGATGTTCTGGTGGTCTAAAGTACCCAATCCTGTTTCCAGGTAAGGGCCAACTTTGGCTTCCTACTGGATACTGTTGCAGAAATGTAATCCTCGATCAGTGGGTTTCTGTAGACATCCCAACAATCCAGTTGAACTTGCTTGCATGCTTATTTTTAGCATTTCAGCATCAAAATAAGCCATTTTTCGTCAAAGAAGATGCAAGACTGGTGATCGACTTTGTCCACTTTAAGATAACTCAACTGATCTTTCCTATCAATCTCTGCCAAGTGAGCAGGCCAGCAAAAGGTTTTTTTCACCTTTGGCACGTTATCCTTTGCAGTCTCTACATCTTTAGTTGGTTGCAATTAAATTGCTGTTAATCCTGTTAAATTGCAGTGGAATTGATGTCCACCAGTAATTCTCCTGTTGAACTTCACTTGAGCTTCAGCTCTCTTCTCTGCTACTGCTCTGCCTCGCTGATGGCATATTTTAGACAATAGACCAAGGTTTGATACTCCTGTGGTGACAGCTACCCTAAGCTGTAGTTAACAGCATACCATTTTCACCAATTGCATACTCGCAGAGATGATGCAATATTCTTCCCTTGCACTTTGTAACAGCATGCCACCGTTTTTCTGCAAGTCCATAGATGTGATGTTTTTAAAGTTCTCCTGAAGCTTTGGCTTAATATCCAGAAATCGAGCAGACTCCTCTGGTGATAGTGTAATTCCTCGAGGAGAAGCTTTGCCATCTTCACTTTTTGCATAAGTACAAATGTGAACAAGCACTGTGCCCCTTTAACAAGGTCACTTTAACATGGCATAGTTTCTTTTTGCTCAAGAGATCCATGGCTGCATCCTTCTTATTTACTATCTCCACTATCACTAATTTCCTTGCTCACGATCCATCCTATTTATAACAACAGTACACCCTTCTGAGATAAACATTTCCTTCTTTGGGATGCCCTGGACAAAGTCGATCCTATTTTGTTTTAAGAAACAATATAGTGCCAGCTGATCAAATATCCAGCAAATAGAGTTGGCAGGCAAGCCAGGTCAGGGTCTGATTTAGCTACATAAGTTACCAGGACAATAACCATGGTCTATTTACTGGTATTGAGACATAAAAAGGTTAAATAGGACCACCTTTTACCTTTGTTATGGTTTTCATTGCAGTGTTAACCGTGAAAGGGTAAGTGAATCACTGACTTTGGATTTTGCATCTGTATGACAAAGATGGCCACAGAGGAAGTTAATCACTTTTTTGTAAGGCTGTCGCAAACTTTTGCTTATCGATACTAGTTGGAAAGGCATGACACTTCTTATACAAAGGAACAGGCATTCAACTGTTCAATTTACATCGTCATTTTTGACAAAAGCATATTGCAAACGCCATGAAAAGCTCCACAAAAAGATTTCTAGTAGAGGAGACTCAGCAACATTGCCTGCTGCAGAAGAGTTGGAGATAGATCTACAGGATCAGCAGGAGACCGATGGGAATTAGAGCCAGGACAACTGCTTTCTGACAATTTGATGGTAGGTAGAGGAGACCAAGTACCAATACACTTGGAAGAGGGACTAGAAGGCTCTGCCATGGGATACAAATTCTACTGTCTTTCTTCCACAGATTACTTAGCGGCACTACAGCAAGTTCTTGAGCAGCTTCCTCTATTTTTGTCTCGAGAGTTAACTGGTCAAGAAGGTGTCAAGTTGTTCGTTGTTATTGAAGTTGAGTTTTGACAAGAGAAGGACTCATCAGTTACATTTTGCTCAAGTTCCTTTTGCTTCCTTTAATCTTTTTTCGCTGCAAAGGGATCTATGCATAGTGCATCAACAATGAAAACTTGAAATTGAGAAGTTCCATCAAAATGGTTCAGGTTGCGTGTTGTCCACTATTATCTCATTAGAACTCGGAATTGTAAAGTTCAATCCTGTTGCAGGGTCTACAGTTATTCCTCTACCAAAAAAGTTAGCGGCTAAGAAGGTTGTGTTAAATATCAAAAACAAGGGCAAAAATGTATCTTGCCGTCAGTGTTGGCTTCATTACATCCTTACAATCATTTAAATCATGCATCGTGAGTGAGCAAGTATACTCCTTATGAATCAGAGCTCAACATAAAGGGATTGGAGTTTCCACTTCAGATAAAAGATGTAGAAAAGTGTAAAAGTAAGAATGACACCTCTAAAAGTGTTTGGATGTGACGATGAGTTGTAACAATTGTTAACCAATTTATTGCTATTTTCACAAGGAACTCAGCGCCACTATTGCTTGATCAGAAGTATGTCTCGCCTAGTTACTGACCAATTGTCTGAGCATAATGGAGCCATAGAAATAATAGGCTAGAATGAGTGCGGTTGTACCGAGCCTACATTTCAAATGGGCCAAAACTGGAGATAAAACATGGCGAGTACAGCAAGGCAAAAGAGTAACCTTGGTCACGTTACCCCAAATTTTAGCCGTACACACTGGTTTATCGACTAGTACAGCAAGTAGTAGGTGTTCTTAGGGCATTCTAGTAAATGTTTAACGGAAGTGTACGTTTTAACTGACGAGAATGTTCATTCCATCAATCGGTCCCTATTACAGATCAAACAAAGTTAAACTTCACTGTTCTGTTAGCATTGGATATTCAGTATTCATTTGCCTGAGTTTCTAAAGTAAAAGGATGTTTACAGGTCATAAAAAGATATAAAATTTAGTACTGACAGTTAGAAACAAGTTTGCGACCTCATGGTTCCAATTATACTTTCACTTACTTGTAAAATGACAGACGGCATGTTCCTTCAGGACCGACATTGCTCCCACGTTTTTGCCATCGACTGGTACAATTGAATGCTGAGCAGGACGTAGGCATATTTGAGTTAAATAACTTTTAAGTCACTAACTGTTGACTGAACACTTCTATAGAGCACTCCTATATTCGTGAAGCAACAGTCCGCAGAACACTTCTATATTCGCGAAGCAATAAGTTACTCCTACATTGGATGTTTACAGCATTCAAATTTTCGCGCGGTTTTTTTCCCTTGCTGTTGCTACCATCTTAGATTTTAAAACTTGGCCCTAGTTTTTGACTGAACGCTCATTCTACCCTATTATTTCTATCAATGGAGCACGATATTTCTGTCTTATTGTCTGCATGGATAGTTTATTCTCAGGCAATCAATCATCACCTTTCCCTCTGTTGTGATCATGGACTTCAAAGAACAAGGATCTCAGAAGAAGAGAAGGCTGTGCTGATGTTTACTAAAATTCATCATCAGATGAAGCACCTGCTTGTATGTTTGAAGATTTTGAGTCTTTACTTCTACCAATAGATATTGACATTGACAATCTGGAGAAATCAAGTACTAACTCCTATCAAAAGCATGAATCTTGTGGGTACTGCATGCACATTGCATCGGTAGGTCCTGATCGATCAAGACCTTCTATGGTGTATCATGGTCACGGTGCTGCCACTTATTTTCTCAATACACTAAAAGAATACAATGACAATATATGCAAAGTTATAGCTGGAATCAATGGGGTGATGATGACACCAGAAGATAAGGTACTTACAGAGAGGCCAATACTTGTCACATTTGTCAAGAGCCATTTGGAGCTGATAAAGTCTTGGACCATTGCCATTCAAAGTTGGTGGGTTACACTTCCTTGGTAGTGGCCAGTGTATGACGGCATCTTTAGATACCTTAGCAAGTAATTTGTCTCCAGTTTCATCACACAAACACCTGGAATGACAGTGATCGTGTTTCACTTTTACTTTGTAAAGGCATTTACTCGTATAAATACACAGATGATTTGTGTCACTTTCCAGCAATCAGCTTGCCTCCAGATGACAAATTTTACACTAAGCTTAATGAATGTGATATGTCAGATGAGCACTTTGGTTTCAACTCAAGACTCTTTGGGTGTACTTGAAAATTGATCTTTTGCTTCGAGCCAATGTTTTTGAGAATTTTTCGGAAATTTGACCATTACCTCCTTGATCCTGTTCACAGCTTTATGAGTCCTGGTTTGTCCTGGCAAGCTCATTATGAAAAACACAAGTTACTGTAAATTAACTCACCAATCCTGACATGTACACATTTGTGAAAAAAGGAATACATGACGGGGTGTCTATGATATTGTATTGCTATACTAAAGCAAATAACTCTCTTGTCCATGACTATGACGCACATCAACAAACAATTTATCTGAGGTATTAGGATGTCAACAATCTGTGCGGATGGGCCATGTCCCGGCCTTTACTTACCAGTGGTTTTGATTCGCTATCTAATGAGCAGGTTGAAGCATTCAATATCCATTAAGTTGGTGTAAACAATGACATTTTATTTTGAAATAATAGGATTTTTCTTGAAGTTGATTTCTATTATCCCGAAGACCTTTATGATCTGCATTGTGATTACCCTCTTCCACCCAAAGATTTTGAGATCAAGAAGGAACTTCTGTTCCCTTACCAACGTCGTCCTCAAGAAGGGGTGAATATACAGTAGCCATCACCTGTCAAGTTAACACCAACACTTAATGATGAATACCATTACATCAAACACTATCGTACTTTGCAATTCTATCTATGCCATATTTCACCAAAAGGCATGTCTAAAGACAAATATCCATTTCAATAACTCCATGTGTGCACAAGCCTCTACTACCTTTAAGAAAGACGTTTCAAGCTGCTAAACAACAGTTCGTCTGGAAAATGCTTTGGAGTTCCAAAAAAAGCACAGAGGCATAGAACTTGTCCTTGAACCATGTCGTTTAAAAAAGATTGCTGCTAAATTGTTTTAAATCCTTTAAAATTTTTACTTCATTTTTTACCCTTATAGCTGTCAACAGGCATAAGACATTTGTTCTACTCAATCGACCTACCTTCGTCGGCTTTTCCATTTTGGAGCTTAGTAAAACATCAGTGTATGGTTTCCATTATGACTTTGTCAAGCTTTATTACCCTGCCAAGGAAAGCACTTTACTGTTTACTGATACGGATAGTCTTTGCTACAGCATCACCACACCCGACCTTTACAGAGACATGGCACATAACACCCACATGTTCTATTTCTCAGAATATCCAAAGACTCCTTTTTGTCAGTCCAACCTAAACAGGAAGGTTCTGGTGAAAATGTAAGATGAATTACATGGTATGCCGATGGAGGAATTTGTAGGACTAATAATGTAGAGTTACATTTGCTGGCATAGAAAAAGGACAGCAAAAGGTGTTAAGGAGGTTATAATAATGAAGGAACTCTGTCACGAAGATTTCAAGGACTGTTTGTTTAAAAGCTTGAAGTATTTAAACAGCATAAACCTGATACATTCCTGTGGTCATTATCTTTTTATTTTTCAAGTGCAAAAGACCTCTGTGTGTTCCTATGATGACAAGCAGAATATTTTAGATGATCGCGTTTGATCACCGCCAAATGGGCATCACAGTACTTGCTCCTTTATGTGTCAAGACTTGCTTTTTCATTGGAGAGTAAATTTTTAACATGGGAACTTTTTAACAGTTTTTAGTAACAAAGTATTGGACGTATACATATTAAACTTTAACAAGCACTACATTTAGTTCAGATGGTGTCCACATAGTAAATGGAGATGTGCAATTTCTGGAATTCGTCGAATGTCTCATTCTCAGTTTACTACAAAAATGTCTTATTGTTGGTAACCACTAATGAATCTTGGGATAAAGAGTTCATCAATGGAGTTAAGGTCATGAATTAGCACCTTCCAGTCTATTAAGATACTGTTGATGTCTTCAGACTGTTGATCTTTCAAAGGTTGATCCCAACAGAGACTGTGATGCCAAAGCTGGTGGTTGGGACTGAGCAGTCGAAAATGAAGTGGGGACAGAAGTTGCAGTGGATCAAATACTTTAGCCATTTGCTATAGCATGGCTCTTTTCATATTCACATTTTCGCCCAACTTGTGAAGGCCTGTGATCGATAGTATGTCAGTGTCCAAGTTACAGTCTATGACGAGAACTTTTGTAAAACATCGAGAGGATGCGAGAGGAGATGGCAGATAAGTTTTGACTTTCAGAATCAGAAGAAACCTTCATATGTTTTGTTTGAGTCACTGGTCTTGTGATATGTTCACTCCTTGCACTTCTAATGCCCAGAGTTGTTTGTCCATGCTGATTCTGAAAATCTTCAACTCTGGCACCCCTTTCATGTGTGCCGCTTTCAATTTCTCTGTTTTGCCCATAGATATAGAAGAGAGGCCTCTCTTCTATATCTATGGTTTTGCCCTATTGATTTTTTTAGCATTTTATATGTCACAAAGTAGCTAGAATATGAAATCAGAAGCCCAGCCAGCAGCAATTTAGCTGAAGACTCCTTTGGTAGAAATGACAAGAGGTAACTCTTTTTTGCAGTGTCTTTGAGGTCAGCTCGTGAATGTACGTTTGACATGAATAAGGAATTGAATTTGGGCCACTGAATTTCATTACCAGAGTACCCTCAGAATAACTGGATTTCCGGGTCAGAAAGATGGTTTGGAAAGAACAAGAAGCACCAAAATCACCAGAGACGTGATGGAGTTCCTTGACACAATTCATCTGAGCCTGATGGATTTCATCTTCATATTTGGTCCCTCAGTCGAGGTCTGCTTGCATCCATTCCCTTTCAATTTGTATTCACTCGTCTGTTGAATGGCGGACTGCTTGGATTAGGCAAGGTTAGCCATCAGCTTCAGTTCCTTCTCCTGGAGCTCTTGAGCATACTTCTGCTTCTGTTGAAGTAATCTCTTGTTCATGTATTTCCTGTTATTTATGCTTCTGGTGTTCCTCTTCTCAAGCCTGTTGGGTCCGAGCATCTTCAGCAGCCTTGTTTGCATCCCTCAGTTGCTGTTCCCAGATGGCTTCTGTTCTGGATTGCTCCTGGTTAATTTCCGGATGAAAGCTTTCAGTTTCATTATAGCCTATAAAGAGTCCGCAATTAGAGTACCAATAGCATTTATGTCCGTGTCCAAAGCAAATTCCTTTGATGGATCTTTCCAATTCTTGGGGGCGATTGGAGCGATGACAGACCAGACCTCCATGTTGGCCTGGTTGCACAAATCGTGAGCATCTGAGAGAAATGTTGGTGTCCTGGAAGTCGTCCTTGCTCTTCCATTCATCAGCGCCAATTTTTGGGTTGTCAATCAGGTCCTGAGCCTCCTTTAGGGACTCAGCCAGTATCTTCTGCCAGGGTTCCCAAGCAGCCATTGCTTCTGACAACTTCTGCCTGCTCATAGTGTCCATGAATTGAAACTTAGTCCAATTTCAGTGTCCCAAATTTTGGTCCATAAAAGTCACGTCAAGGAAAAACTCTAGGGTTCAAAGTTCTGGAAGGACACAGACAAAATGAACAGCAGTAACCACTCCCTGCGATCAGAAAAAACTGTCGTCTGAGAAATTAAAGCCCGTTTTCCGCTAGGCGATTTTTTTCGCGCGAAGCAAATATTTCCGCGAATATGCATGTGCAGTACAGTGCTCATGGGTTTGCTCATTTGCCTTGGCCTCTCGCTGCAGCGAAAAAGGTAGTAAAGCTGGTTTTCCACTAGGCGACTTTTTTCTCGTGAAGCGATTTTTTTAGCAGCGAAAATGATGATGTTTTAATTTCCACCAGGGTAGCTATGTTTTGGCGCGAAAATCACCAATTGAATACTAGTGACAGGTGATGCACAGGTATGAGCCCAACAGTCGTTGGACGGATAATAAATGAAACACAAAGGTCTTTTGGCGGCTATTTGTGATGATATTTCACAATTATCAAGTCATGTTCAAGACAATAGTTTGGCACCTATTAAAAAATCGCCTAGTGGAAAACGGGCTTAAGAATCAACTTATTTGCGGCGAAAAATGTCGCAAGCCAATCAGAATTGAAGAAGCTTACAATGTGAGCCAGAACCAAAGTGTTATCAGCATGTCTAGAATTTCAATATTCCAACGGAGGTGCCAAAATATTGTCTTCAACATGACTTGATAATTGTGAAATGTCCAAAAATAGCCACGAAAAGACCTTTGAGTTTCTTTAATTATCCCTCCAACGACTGTCGGACTTATACCATAGCTGGCGGCAATCGTTACCTATGCGTCACCTGTCACCAGTATTCAACTGGCGATTTTCGCGCCAATACAGCTACTCTTGTTGAAATCAAATCATGATTTTCGCTGCGGAAACTTTCGCTTCGTGCGAAAAAATCGCCTAGTGGAAAACGGGCTTTAGATGCAAAGTGGAATCCGAAATTCAGATCCAATCGATTGTCAGCAAGTCCTCATGTGACAGTCTCCATGACTCCATGTGACAAAGATAAAATAATATGAACAAGAGCTCGATCAATCTGATGATGGTTCAGTTTTATACGAATCAACAACAAACAAACCAAACGTAAATACAAATACACTGCACGCAAAGTCTTTCTGCTAACCCAGAAAGCATAAAATTCCTCCTTTGGTCCGAAAATTTATTTCCTTTCAGACACATCTAACTACTTTCAATTTGAACTTCAATGATTTCAAGGCTGCACTGTGTAGCTCAGTAATAATCCTTGCTAGTCTCGAGGTAACTGTATTTTGAACAATAACAGTACAAAACAGAACTTGTAAATCTCCTCAGATCACATAAATCACTTCCGATCTTGCAATACTAACACATGAATCACTTCCGGTCTTGCAACACTAACATTCCTCTGATTCTGGCCCTTGGCGAACCCTCTTCAAACCCAAATACAGACCCCAGGTTATTGATTCTTACTGTATTGTTACAAAATTTTCACAAATATTCTTGCCAACAAAGGACGGCTAATAAGTATGCGTGATGTTTTGAAGAGCACTGGGGCAAAATGTTTTATAACCAATCCAAACATAGCTGTTGAAGTAGGAGAGGAGCGAGGGGAACGTCGAAAGAAGCACAACACAGCTCGACAATCTGAAATTCATTTCTGCTTAAACCAAACTACGTTATACAATTTCACTGGTTTGCATTCTACAGTTCATACTATTATTCTCCAAGTAAGATTGCGTATCAATGTAGAAAGTTCAGTGCCAGTGCAAACAAAAGTATTCTTTCAACTTAAACATCTATTATATTTCTTCTGTACAAATAGCGTGAATGCACTTTGTGCCAAATAAATAACATTATAAATATTTTACTTCCAATATACAGATACTTTTTATATCCAAATCTCTGAATACTTGTAACGATTCCATATGTCCAAGAGTCATTATATAAATATATTAAATTTCATTTCGCTTGCAATAATATAACAAACTTAATATACTTACACTAATGCAGTCATAAATAAGGATTTCTTTCCAAACTACGGAGATTTCTGAAATTTAAATCTCTGTATCGTTCATGACGCACAGCATCATTAAATACATGCATTCCATTTCTAATGCTTGAATAAAAAATCTTCAATATGTTTCAAAATAGTATTTGTTTCTAAATTGGCGGATAATTCAATTTCTAAATTGGCGGTTATTAAATTTCTCAATATCTTGCAATTAGTTAATACATCTATGTACAACCTTTCCGGATCTACCACTATAAAACCTTTTGTTACTCCCTTTTTACAAATAATACATCCCATTTGATCTTTACTTCCATAAACATGTCACTTCTACATACATCTATCACTTACACAAACTCAGACGAGCAATATTTTCGCCAATACAAAACGTATCATGAATACTTATAACAATACCAAAAACACCTAAAACTATTGCTACTGCTGCTGCTGCTGCTGCTGCTGCTACTACTACTACTGCTACTGCTACTGCTACTGCTACTGCTACTGCTACTACTACTACTACT
>JANTCA010007094.1:0-29186 GCA_024741275.1 Chironex yamaguchii
TATATATATGAGTAATAGGGTAATTTAGAACGTACGTCATCTGAATATTGTATAGTTATGAGCACGTTTCGTGCTCTCCACATTGTCATAAATTTGTTTTCTGATTCCTTTGTTACTATTTCCCTTTTCCGCTATCCTAAATTGCACATGTCTTCTGTTTCCATTAGTGTATGTGGAATCAGAAAGATGAGGAAAGAAGAACACAGTTCACAAGTGATAATTTCTATCCTGCCTTAACGTAGAAAAACAACTGTGCTCTTTGTGACTAATATTTCGTTAGAGACACTCAAAGATAAAAGAGTGTACGAATGTTTACCGGTTAAAGTATCGACCAAGCAGGGGAGATTTTGTATTAGTTCTCGGATCTGATGTCCTACATTTGGCACATAGTTTAAACGATGATCAAGCCTCCTACTCAGTCTGGAGGAAACATTGTTAGCATAGTAATTACCGCTAATTAATGACCATCTTACATTCTGACACTGCCAATAGGCAAACCTAAAACCTAAAACCTAAAACCAATGCGCCTAAAAGGTTTTGTGTAGCTTAACATTAACAGGCTATCGCTCTCTAGAATTGCTTTTCTTTGTACGTTTTCTACCAACATCGTACATAAGGACTGTATACTAAGTTCTTTTGATTTCTAACTTGCGCCTGGTGTTCTCGTTTCTGATGTCCTACATTTGACACAAAATGACATTTTACTCTCATTTTAACTTCTGCTATGGAAGTAAAGATTAGATGGGAATACGATTATCAAACGTATCTAACACATCTATTGAATTTGATTTTGTCTTTTCAGCCATCTTGTTATCTTACCTAACTAAGCCTGTGACTGAGTTAAGAAAATAGGAATACATTCAAGCCGTTTCAAAATTTTTTTCTGTCAAATTATTGTCATCTTTAAGGAGCCTTTGCTGATTTTAAACAGTCTGCACGTTTGCAAGATATTATTGGTTCAACTGAAATGAATGTGACCGGGTACTTGCCAAAAAATAAACCTTTGCTACTCTAGTAATCTCCCTGGATACAAGTGAGATTTTTCATAAATTGATATGAGAGTTACTTCTTTGGATTTTTATAGTTAACTGTCGATACAGTTATGATGAACGGTGTGTCATTGTTACTGATTCATGGTTAAATGCAATAAAGATGTACAACACGAAATAGATATTTATAAAGCAAAAAGGCAGAAAGCTGAATCTAGACCAGAAGAATGCAGAGGTACAGTGTTTTATCCTTGTTATTATGTTATTATTTTGGAAAAGCCTCAATTTCAGGTGAGGTCCAAACTAGGATTTTTCAAAACGTGCATTACTGAACAGAGAAAAATCGTCAAGACAGCAAAGCATTACTTGCGTTAATGTATACTGAAGGCTGCTTACACGTCCATGTTGACTTCAGAAATAACCAAATCAAGTGTTTGCCTGTCAAAACTTTTGTGGGCAATAACTGCTATGGGTTCTAAACCCTATGAGGTAGATCTTGGACCTACGCCTTGCGCTCTGCAAACTTGTTCTTTCAAGCATACTTACTTGAAAAATGATTTGTTTTTCTCGCTTAACTTCGTTCACTTGCAGTAAAGGAGAATGCCGATGGTGAAGCTAAATATGTCCAATTTAAGCAAATTCTGCTAGCCAAGAAAGTTTTGTCACTACTTATGACTGAAGCCAGATGTTTCTGTTGAATGAGTATGTTTATGGAGCTAATTGAGACATTTGAAAGCAATGCGATAATGTTGCATTCTCAGATTGAGTAAATCTGTCACATTCTTGCAACACTTCAGTGAGAAAGTAGGTGTTAGCGAGAAATTCCACGTTTTTCATATTTGTCAACCTTTTATTCTTGAGGCCAGGCTATCTCCCAGATTGTGTTTTTGCATAATTTTCTAACCTGTTTACAATTGAATATTGTGACTTTCTTGTGATACTTATACTCTCCGGATTTAATTCCCCAAGACGTATCCTTGCCTTCTCAAGACTTGTAATATTATTGACTAAAATATTAGACTGCGCTTTCACCTGGTGTTGCAATTGTCAACCATGTTAAATCGACACTATGTCAGTGATGTCTTCTCCAGGCTCCGATTCTGTGAAAGAGTCGACAAGAAACTTCGAAAGAAATAGCTCGACCAAAATTTCTTGACCGACTGTCGAGACTATGTGTGGTCCCAAGACTCCTGAACTTCAAACTTGGTAACCACCATCTTCAAGGCTCGAACACTTACCAAACACGTCAAAGACGACTCCTGACCAAAGAAACACAACAAAAGCAAGTTGAAATCAAGACATTGGATAAAAGACTTAAGACATCCCTGGACAACCTACGAACGCCGGTCTGAGTATCATTATTTTAATTTTTGACATTTTCCTTTATAAAACTAAAGCCATGTTTGTTGGCTGAGGTTGTTCAAAATACATGCTTTAACCGACTGAAACTAGAGAATTTGACGTAAGATAATGATCCTTATCAGGTTATTTTCAATTATTCACCTTATACGCTTGGTGTCACAGAGAAGAAAGTTGTGCCCCCTGGTCTCCTGGTCTGGTATACGACAAGATGAGCTTAATTATTACAAGGAACGTACCCCATTCAAAAAGCTTGCTAGTTAAATAGCCCGTTTAAATAGCTTGGAGGTTCAAGAATCAACCTATTTTCGAGAGTAATATAGTCAATTTTATAAAGATTTAACTTAGAGAGATTACTTTTTCGTCTTTCCATTGCTAGCTACAATGCTGATACTTTACCACTGAAAATTAGCAAAGTTTAGCTTCTGACTCTTAGAAACTCTCCAAGAATCATGATATTGTTGTTTTAAGCCCTGGTAATGGGGTTGCCATTCTTGAATAATAAAGCTGATCATATTAATAAGATAATAATGTTGAAACGAGATACAACTAAGCTTAAAAAATTACAAATTAGAAAATATTTGTAACTTTGTCCCCCTTTAAGATAACAATCCATTCACAATCTATTCACATTTTTGGGATATCAACTCTGTCAACTTTGTTTTCATCGTAGCTCCTTGCCTAATTTGTTCTAACAACATTGCTTTGCATGACTAACATATCGTTCAGTAAGCAACCGTTAGTCAATAAGCCATACAGCCCAAAATTCCAAGGAGTGATGTATCTTGAAAAAAAGTGGTAAAGTGGATTATCTATTCTTGGGATTCTTTTTCTGCTGAAATCGTCCAACGTTTATTTAAGTCCCCGGGCTAAATGTAAAAGTGGGTAGATACGACGATAACCTAATTTCTTTCTCCCTCCTTCAATTTCAGATTCACTTGTAGTTGGTAGAAAAGTCTACCAACAAAGTTTTTATTTCGGACGAGCAGGAGGATGAAAATGAATTTGATACCATATTATTCGCACATATTTTCCGTTTATCAATCATTTCTTACTATTTCAACAACAGTTGTCAGAAAGAAAGCAAAGCAGTATGTGAGACGTACATACCAACCTTCACATCGGCTGGTTTCGATCCATGTTTCTTATGTAAAGGTTGCCATATATAAACTTTTCATTTCTGACGATGCATATTCTGAAGAGTGTCAGACGAAAAAAGCTTTGGAGTAAGTTTTTAATGCAATGTTTCAAATTTTAAAGGTAATTTTCAAGTTTTGTGCAAAATATCTTGTTCGAGAAATTGTAAACGCACTGAATTTCACTGCTTCGACTGGTGTCTTTGCTCTCAAAAAAGTTTGATCTTGTATTCGTTATGACAATATGAATGAAATTATTGATAATTACGTCCACTTAACTTTTTTCACTTACAGGAATACCCATTTTGATTGCTGGACCCCGTGGTCGAAGTACAGCCAGGGGTCCCTGGCCGCTGTAATCCGCCCCTGGCTTTGGAAATTGTGGACATAAGACTACATGCAGCACCATAAATGAAAGCATCAAGAACTTTCCTCTGTTGAAGATTTGGGTTCTTTGATATGGAGATTTGAAAAGAAATCGTAGTCATGACCAAAGAAAATGACCCCGTCAACTAAAATGACCTGGAAAACAATATCAGAAATAGCAGCTGAAAAGATATTGGATGGTTTTAAAACAGAACGCAAGAAGGTATGTATTATCAGTTTTATTCGGAAACTTATCAAGCAAACGTATGGAGTCCTACTTGTAGATAGAGCGGTATTAATTTGCTATTTTTATGAATGAGCAAGCCACGTTTAGTGAGATAGTGGACAGAAGGAATTTGATTGATTCTACCCTAATGCAACTGAGAAAAACGTGCTTAGGAGTATAAGCCAGGGCAGCTACAGACAGGCTCCTATATTTGCAAAGACACAAAGTCACAAAGGTCAACATATCCGCTGTCAAGCTTTATAACGTCAAGCTACTTGGTCAAAACAGCTCTTGACAATGTTCTCAGTTAACTACAGCCAACAATACAAATATCGTCGTTTTTGGACAGAAAACAAAGATTGAACTGGATAATGAAGAATTTACTTTTAATCTGGGGGACGTGTATGATGAAAGACATTAACGTAGTGCCTTGGGGATAGTGTTTAACAAATAAATAAGTTTAGACAGTCTCATCAATTTTTCGCTTCTATATACTGGTTGGCTTGTTGAAAGTGCCTGCATGTTGTTTGTGTCTTGTAAACAAAAGGAAGACTGAAACCAAGGCGACTTTTTGTATAATAAGAGCTTTTATAAACGATACATGAACTTGTCGTGTGACAGAATTTTTTTGAGACTGAATTGTATTTTGAGACTGTACGGTACGTATTGGACCCACATAAATTTTGTATATACATAAACAGAACTAAACAGAAAAGAATTAAAATAATGGCAAAGATAAGAACACAGGACAAATTATGATAAAATTAACACAGATCGGAAGTAAAAAGTAGGTCAACGAAAATAAACGCAAGGAAAAATAAATACCGTGGATGTTTGTGTCAATGGATTTTAAAGTCTAAATTTAGCATGTGAGTATGGCTTCCTGTTGTCTGTATCAGTCAGTTAGTAATTAACATCAATAGCAATAACAGAAACAGTGTGGTTGATGGCAAAGGTGGTGCATATCCCCCTCATAATAATAAATTTACTTCAGCACACTTATACTGGCAACGACCACCATTAAAATGTCTGGCGTATTGCAAGGTGAGCTCTGTCAACAACGCTTTTCAAAATTTTCATCAATTGAGCGTCGGAACAATTACGCACCCACATTGGTATTCCTTAGGTAGATGTAGCAAAATCTTAATTTTGCACTCAAAATTGCTTTCTTTTTTTGCAATATGCTATTGCTTCTTGATTGAATTGTTTTATGTACACGAAATTTTGGGCTCCTTGTCAATGTTACAAAGAACAACAAATTTCATACTCTTGAAGAAATTCCTATAATGTTGCAAGGTATGTCCATATAATTTGTGTAGCAGCTTTGCTCGTTAATTGCACTTTTCATTCTAATTGTTAGAATGACGCAGAAATCCGGGTTCATCACAAAAAGCTAAGGCATAACCAAGCTGAGTTTAAAACCAAACAAAATTCCTGCAAAGCTTTATTTTTTTTCCTTGTGGTTACATATAACGTGTTGTCAGCTAATTTTGCAAAACATTGTCAACAAACAGTTTGTATTATCAATTACAACAAACACATTACCGATGACGAATTAAGAAAAAGAGCAAATTTTAGCCAATTGTCCGTGGCATAACTAAAGAGGAGAAAATAATTGTATTGCTTAACATGAATAAATTGAAATCCAACGTGGTCGTCCGAGTACTACATAGAGTTGTGCAAGCACAATTGATAGTTATGATGCAGCAAGAGAATCTCAACGCACTGGCTCAAGACAAAAATCTACGGAGTAAAGTACCGATTTTCATATGTAACCATTTTGTGCCCTTTAATACAGTGCATCTCATACTCAATATTAGCCACAAAACACGGCAAAATATCCTCCTCTTCAAGCGGAGGCAAATAGTATGCCAAAGGAAGCAGAAATACTGACGACAATTTCAAAGTTGCTTTGCAATGTATATCCTTTACTAAGACAAGACAGGTTTATACAACTTTCAAAGGGGATTCTTATCTTGTTGTTTTGGGTCTATTAAGAGCGCCATGGTAACTGATGGCTACAAGGTGTTATACTTAAATTCGCATAAAGTTAATACCTCAAAGTAATTTATCACTCTTTATGAATATGTTTACAGCCATTAAATTGGCTAATACATCGATCCAACTGTTCATCTTTCAAATATTAACTATTATTGTCCAGTCGTAAGAGTTCTTTACAGCCCCCTTTGTATCCGCATTGTCGTGGATCTAATAGCCAAGGGAGCTTCTGTGAAAATCCCAAAGAGTGATAGAGGAGGATGAGTGCATTGTCAAGTTTTGACCTGATGCAATATCTAGACTATTTTAATCTGGATTATGCACTGTTTGAAAGGATTAAAGTTTACATTCACATAGATAAGTCAAAAATGGTCATTAGTGTTTCAAAGAAGGGGTCTCTGTTAAGATTAAATGTAATGGTTTTGACATTAGGAGCTGAGACTGCGAGGAGACGCAAGAACAGTGGATCTAAATCATTTCGTTGATCATTAATTTGTAGGTGGCCTGTTGTCTTTGTAGTGGGATTAATGTACTTGGGTAGCAGACTTCGATTACATGTTTCGAGATCTAAAGACTGGGAAAATCTTTTGGAGCTAAAAAATGTCTTGTATACTTAAAACCTCCCTGGCTAGGCAATGTTTCTATCCGCATAGAAATACAGATTAAAAACTGTAGTTAAGTGTTTCTCTGCTGTCAGTCAACATTTACCACAAAATTCAGAATGCGCAAAAATGTATAAGGACGAGAACTTTCGGATAATTGGCACAGCTAGATTGTCCATTCATCTAAGTGTATTGGGGTCCGTCTACACTAAAGCAAGAAAACCAGTACTCTTTAGGCAGAAAGAGTTCGTGTTTTTTTTCTTCGATTCTTCCAATAATGTTTTGTTTCTTCATTTTCTCTTTCTTTGTTTTCTTTCTTGTCTAGGATTGGCTAGTTTTACTACATGTTTGGTATAAATAGGTTGCCATATACATATACTTTCCTTTCTGACGTTTCATACTCTGAAGAGTGTCAGACGAAAAAAACCTTTCAATGTGTTTTTGCGCAATTTCGCAAGTTTTCAAGACGATTTTCAAGTATTCCACAACAACAAGGTTGTTGAAAATATTAGTCTTCGCAATGAACTGCTGAACATTGCTATCTTTGGGGATAGTCGTATAAAGTAAAAGCAATCTTTAGGCATCGAGGATAAGCTTTGACACGGAATTTTTGCCTTCTATACAAAGAGTTAATGACAATTATGTGATTTAGACTTAGGACTACTGGATAGAGAAACGTATTAAAGTAAGCAGCAAATTGTGTGTCGTGAATCGACTGCTTAAGAGGGTACACTATTACAGTACATTGAGACAATTTGCGTTTCGTGTGTTTCAGCAAAGATGGTGAGATAAAGTAGACGCATGCTAGAGCTTTTATCAAAATTTATTAATACACTAGAGTTCCTTCGCATACCAGTTCAGTGTACAAGGCGGCGCCCATCTCCGTCTCCTTAGCCTTTGGACCATACTACTGTGCAAGCACAGTTAATGCTAAAATAGGGAGTTGGTCCACGTGTAGCATTGTGTGTCTAACTTCCGTAACCTATCCCGTGCATGCTGTGTGCTAAGCAGAGAAACATTACATACCATTTTTAAAGTCTTTGGTATGACCCGATCGTGGATTCGAACCCACTAACTTCAGCAGGCAAAGCGAGCACCTACCCCTATGCCATTACAGCTGTCTTGGGCGTAATGACACTTAGAAAGTTTATTTGCATCCTCTAGAATTCCACAATAAATTTTGTCAAAGATAACTGCACGTTTCGTTTTAGCCTCAACGAAACAGCCAAACGGTTAAACTGCACCTCTCACTTTTGATTTTTAAAATTATGATGCATTCTGATCCAAATACTATAACCAAAAAGGCCTATCATGGCTCAGCTCGTCCTGTTCATAAATTGTTGCTCTTCCTTTAGTGAGTGAAACGGCGTTTCAGGCAATCTTTTTGTAAAGCACTTTGTTATTCAAAACATTAGTCAATCAATAACAAACATAATTTTAGCCACAATTCTTTTTGTAGTGAAATGTTTCAAAAGTTATTTCTGAAGAGGAAAAAGGTTGGTTAAGGTATGATAAGGCTTGTACTGTAATAAGGCGCAAGACGTTTTCTAGAAAACATTTTTGCTGGGAAGGACAAAATTTGGATTTTGATGTTGAGGGTGCCATTCATACACTATGCAACGTGAATTCTACCATAATGCTTCCAATAGTACAGGCTGAAACTGGCCGTATCTTTTGTTAACAATAATTCTTAACTTTCATCATCATTCCACCGGTTACGTTGAAATTGTTTTTGGTAACGGATTCTACTACTGTGGTCTGTCTGAAAGAAACAGTGTCCCCAGTAAGCCCCATCTTTATTTTATATCTCCTCCCATCCTGCTTTGCGTGACGGGCAAAGGAATTGAATGTGGTTGGTATAAATATGATAAAAGAAATAAAATAACAAGTTGTGATTGGTTAAGGGACGAGGACTGGGGTACTGACAGATTAGAAACGACATGTTTGGATATAGGCCATTTTTATTCACTTTGATTGGACTATAATATTCATTGCACTATTCTCCGTGAGATATCTCTAATGTTCCCTTTATTAAAATTGTGTGTTTAAGTCAATTTTCAGTTATTTGAAATGGGTTACTAAAACTCTTTGTAATAAAGTGCACATTTTGCTAACACGGTCTTCTGCTTGCTTTTTCCTTTGGTTCTTGAATCTTCATCTTACAAATTGCTATTTCAAGATATGTTTTGGCGTTGTCAGTTAATAGCTGTCTAGAGTCCTGAGCTGTTGTTAGTTGCTGCAAATCTCCTCGCTTTCCTTGGTGACCATACTAATTGTGCGCTTGTTGTGTCTACTGAAGCTAAGACTATATGCATTAATATTTATATGACTTGATAAGATATCGTATAAGATATGAGATTTCACGAGCAATATTGACTTTTTAAGCACTCTTTAGGACATGAGTTGAAGTTCTATGAACTCTGACCACATTTCATCATTCTTGTTGACATCTAAGGTTCTGTTCTTCGATCT
This sequence comes from Chironex yamaguchii, assembly GCA_024741275.1. Classification (NCBI taxonomy): domain Eukaryota; kingdom Metazoa; phylum Cnidaria; class Cubozoa; order Chirodropida; family Chirodropidae; genus Chironex; species Chironex yamaguchii. Next base: position 9,149 of record JANTCA010007094.1, read on the forward strand.
CGTCTGTTCTTTTCCATTTTCAATGACTAATAAAACTATATGCTATTTTCCATCCTTTTTCTTCTTGATTATCCGAATTGAAACTTCTTTCGACGAAAGTCTAGTGTTAACAATTTTTTAATCATCCCAAGAATGACTCATCACAATACGTAAATCGTGTCAGTAATTGCTAGACTTATTCACAGTTATTGCTGTATCCCATCTTAGTCTATTGTTTATGGGCCTTCCTTACTCTGGTTGGTTCTTACCTTTTGGACATGCTACAATTTTAATCATGGGATACGTTGTCTCTATCTCTCCTTTGCATGTACGTTCACTGCTTAAAAGGGCTATATTCTTACATTCGTATTCATTACTTACAGAAAAGTATGTTTTACTATGTCAAACTAGCATAACGCTCTCCTTTCTTATAGGTATTCCCAATGTTTGGCCTGTATTTCGACTGACCTATCCATTACTACACTATGTTTATAGATATTTGTTTTATCAAACTACTTTTGAGATACTCCCTTGAGAGAACAGAGCACTCCAACGGCTATTGGGTTCAACGAATGTGCTGTAGTTTGTAATAACAGAAAAATCATGAAAGGATATAATAACACTTACTTGACACACTGAATTCTTTGTTGATAAATACTAAGGAACTTCAAAACATCTAAACCATTACTTGATAAAATAATTGTTTTCTTTGATAATACAATCCTAAAATTCTACACATTCTATGATGCTGTAGCCTATAGTAGAGCAACTCACTACAACAGCCTCCAAGGAATGGAAACATTAACAGGATTTGAAGGGCAGCACTATAAACCATCTATATGGAATTTACTTCATCATTGCGACTTGGATTAATTAAAAGACAAAGAAAACCAGATATCAAAGAAATGCCCTTCAGTTGTATGACTAAGGTGACTGTATGGAAACCTTGGGTCGAGAGGAATAATGCTTTACTATCGTATGTATCTTAACAGATACGCAAACCGTGACATGGATTCCATTAATCGTTTATGTGATTAAGTGCGGTGAGTTGCAGACGGAAAAGATGATTGAAAGTATTTCGCGTGAATAATTGTACTCAAGTCTTGTACAATTACGATGTCATCTTCTTGTGTTTAGTGGCTCGTATTATGGTTTACTGATGGCCTCCTGAAATTTATAGGATTATCGATTAACGTAGATACTTAGCTCACGCACTACGTAAAAATTCCAGATTTAGGGATTCAAAAAGGTACATGATCGAAGCTGATTGCCCATAATTGGTGACCTCACAGCCAACGCTAATTATATGATGCACAGACCAGTGCTGAAAGTTAAGATTATTGTCTTTTCATTAGATAGGCTTGTCCAGAATCATTCTTCACATTTGTTGATCATAATTGCTCTCTTTGGATGAAATCGTTGACGCGATTAAACATGAAAGAATATGACCATTCAGTGAAATAGGTGATGTCATGATACAGTAAAGATAAGCACGTACAAAAAGAGAGGAAAAGTTCCTCAGTCTGCACTTCAAAGTGCGAGTAGAAGTAAACCAGAGGATAAAAGTGAAAGATAGCAGAATTAGTACGTCCTCTAAACCATTTACAATCCCCTGTCCATTACTTGAAGAGAAAACGGCATTTATTCTATGAATGGACTTATTTTGATACGTATCACTTGTTGATATTTGCCACTCCGTTTCTTTCTTGTGCGTTCTGATAGCTACTGCAACGAGATGTGGTAAACTGTTAGGCGAGTTAAAAAAGCCACGAAACGAAAAGTACAGCAACGTTACACGAGGTAGACATTACTTTCGCCTGGTGATTTCGCAGCATATTGGACAAGATTTTATCTGATTCAAACTTCGGTGGCGGTATACATGTAACCTTCAAAGCTGGTCAAGTAAGGTGTTTCTGGTTTTCTATGAAATCTTACAAAAGTAGAAATTACAACTAGATATTTTTATTAGAAGGTAAACAAATTTAGAAATAGGTAACATCAGATAGCCAAGATAAATTCATTGTTGTACATTGTCCTAATCATGGATTAGAAGTTCGCATATGCTAGGATACCAAAATGTACAGGACATACATGGAGAATTTAAGTCGAAAGATTTATCTACCAGTTGAGCTTTGATATTTTTCAGGTATTAAGCGTTTACCATTGTGTACGAAATGTGTCAGCAATAGGTACTGAAGGGAACGTTGTTTGCGCCTTAGTAACAGTTTGCTGTTGGTCGTGGCCACTATTTTTTTTTATTTGACTAGCATTCATGAAACCTCTTTGGTGAATTTACATAGCCATCATCAGTTTCGCCTCAAGATACTTGTTGACTCGCGCACCGCGAATACACCGTATTATAAAGCAATATCAAGTTGTTACAACTTTCAACATTTCAATCAAAGATAGCCACGGCGTTCGCGTAATGCAAGTTGTGTCATGAAGTTAGATGCTAACAAACAAGGTTGCACATAATGATGCCAATGTTGATACCCTACTCCTCAAAGAAGTGTCTTCAAATTTGTCCAAGGAACCGAGCAGTTTGGATAGAAAATAATTATAAAGCGTGGCCAACATCTTACAGGTAGTTAATTCCCTAGTAGGTCGTCTATCTTCAAATGGAGCAATATTTACAAGGTTTCCTTTAACTTGCTGTATACTTATCCCATGGGTTCTAAAATCTTTTAACTTGTGCCAAACACTTCCACTGTCAATGAAAACGACCCCTGGCTGTGTCGGATTGGGGTATTCGTATGTCACTTTTACACAACTGTTACTCCTAATACGAGCCAACACCCTTTAAATGCATCGTTATAGTAGCCGACACAAGAGAGAGGCATTACTCTTTCCTCGGATGAAATGTCTGTGTGAGAAAACTTAAAGCTGTTGCTTCTAATACGTTTTGTGTACAACATGGCCAGGTAGAGCAGTCCTCAAGACATGACGTCAAGTCTAAGAGGACAAGTGAGCTAAACATCAACTGGGACGTTGAAAAGCAGCTTCCAATAACACCAGAAATAGGACAGACTCGACATGATCTACATCAACTGCTGGTATGCTGTATGGCTTGTGGCAGACGCTACGTAAATAATGATGAGAATAAACCAACTGACCTTGGTATTAAAACAAGAGGAGAATAACAATACGAGGATACATGTGTACTTGAGGAGTAAATGTTTTTACATTGTAGAAATAAGAATCCGCTATTTTGCTTCTTTGGCTCGATAATGGTCTTTAGTGTCTTACTCACTCATCCTTCAATGTGTTCTCCAGCTCCTCATAGAAGATCTCAATGCCTTCGTCATCATAGTCACTTGTTGGCGCATACACTTGTACAATCGTCATGTTAAAATGGCCTGGCACCTAGTCTCAGTGTAATTATCCTGCTGCCTCCTTGTTTGCAATAAAACGAACTCCATGCTCGCGCTAGTTGTGAGGGCCACTGTACGACACCTTGAACTCATTCCCTGTTGTTGTCTCTCCAGAGCCTGTCCATCTGGTTTCAGCCAACCGGATGTCCCATCGGTATCTTGCCAGCTCATGTGCGAGTTAATCTGCCTGGTGCATGAAGTGTCCTGATGTTCCATGTAGTGTACTACTGTATAAATGCGAAAAGGGCAATATTTGCCGAGCAATCTGCCTATCAGCAACCTCTTTTGCCGTTAACGTGTCCTCTTAGAGAGACAGAGACATTTCTCCTAAACATTGATACAGGCCAGTATACGCCCACCACCGTTCTCGGCGTCAAAAAAGGCTTTCGACACGGTAGGGTACAAATGTTGATGACCAGCATTGATTTTTATGATTTGAACTTTAGTTTGTTCCAATCTATTTTCCTAACAGGTCCCGTTTCTGCAAAGTAAATGAGGACGTGTGTCAGACTGAGTGGTCGATGTTGGCATACCAAGGCCATACCTCGAAGCATTGAAGCTTCCAGTACACGTAGATGATCAAAACATGGCAACAAACAATCATTCGTGCACTAAGGTAGGACACAGTCAGGAAGGTTACGGATCTTGAATCAGTTAAATTGCACAAAAGACCTGGACTTTATGAGGCAGCGCCCTACAATTGTATCACGTTTTAAAGAACAAGCAACTCCCAAATACGGTCTCTGAGGTGCTCTGATTGCCATCTTAGGTACCCGCTCTTACGACAAACTAGAAAAATTTTCTTATTGTAGACTGTGAAACAGAGGCACGGTGTTAGTATTTTTTTTACTTTTGACAAACCGTACCGCTCTTTAACAGTCTACAAGAAGAGAATTAAATCTGGTTTGTCGTAATGCGTAGGAATGGGTACCTGCCGACGACGATGGCTTAATTATTAGTTACAGAAAAGATGATGATAATGACGATGATAATGATGTTGACGATGGCAATGATGTTGATGATGGCCATGGCGATGATGATGACCATGACGTCGACGATGTTGATGTAAAAGATCACGCTGAATGATGATGATGGAGACGACAACATGGATAATGTTAATGAAGAAGACAGATAACGTCAATGACGATAAGCATGAAGACAATGTTACTGACAATTATTGATGATAATGACGACCATTACTTTAAAACAACGATGTAAACATCAGCGAGAAGCGTTACGTAATTCGCATTATACTGAAATTATAGGCCATAATGTTTTACATCATTTACACAATTCTCATTCGAAGAAGAGCAAAATTAATCAGATAATCTTGACACTCTTCACATTTGTAAAAATCATAAAAATTGTTTAAGGGAAATCCGCAGCGAACATACCAAAGTTGGTAGTAGCATTTAGCATGTGTCTGCTTTAAAAACATGCCCTATAATGCTTGTTTTGTACGATTGTATTTAAGACCAAATAAGAGCCTAAGACCAAGTAAAAACTCATCCTCTTTCAATTCTAGTCATTTTTTCGCTTACGTTTCCGGGTATGAACGACATTACCAAAACGATCGAAATAATAAGTGAACTCTCTCCTAAATTAACGATAGTAGGAGATTGCTCTGCTCATATTAACAGAGTAGTCTCTAACTTCTGCATAGGACAGTTCCTTAAACAATCGACAATAATGCGTCAAATTACTGGAACATGCTACTTTTATGCGACTACACCAATACCAAGGCGACTGCATAGATTGCCAGTTAGAGTTGCATAAATAAGAATATAAAGACTTATCTATTTGGCAGTTGGCTTTCGCATGTTAACTATTCAACGCCTTGTGCTGCATTAAGATTTTAACGAACATCGCAAAACCATTTTAAGGAACCAGTTTTGAAACGAGATGAAATCGGAAAAGATTTCCGGACAAAGAAAAGCGGCAGATAATATGTTTCAATTTTTAAGCTAATCGCCGAATATTCGAAAGTGAAGCTCATTTGACACGATTGAGAGGGATGAATCACAAATATTACATATCACAAGACTATGCATTGTGATATTCGGCAGGTTCGCTGCGCTAAGTCCTTGATTAAAAACTCCAATCGTAAAAAAACCAGTTACCTTGTACCCATAAGAGTGCTATACATCACTTTTCCCCTATAACACGGGAATCTGTACAACGTTATTGATCACTCTTTGAACATAAATATCTTACACGAGAAATAACAATTACAACACACTTTATTGATGAGATTAATCACTAATGTGATGTGAAAATTCTATCCTTTTATGGTATGTTTCCACATAAGAACAGCTTTGTCCTTCAAGTGTGGCAATAACGTACTGTAATAACAATACTGTCTAATGATTTCACAGTGAGGAATATCAAGAACCAATTATCATACACGGGTGTGCATTTTACCAGGCTAAATTCATCCAGTCAAACCTATCTTAGAGGGTAAAAGTACCCTTGCCTAGAAGGAGATCCTAACTTCGTATCGTAAAAAATTCCTTGATCATCTTTAAATGCTCTTCTGTTGTTGACTTCCTGAAAAGCCATTATCATTTCAACCAATACACAAAATTTGGGGATACTTCAAGTGGCCGCAAATGGCGAGGACTACAGATCCGACAAAGGCTAAAACGATGCATAATGTATAAAGTCAGTCAAAAACATACCAATAAGGATGCAACCTCAGAGAACATTTGCCACACCATTTTAAATGTCAGTTAACTAATTCACTTACCAATACGGTTGTACATGAGAGTGATACATCATTTAATTCTGCACATTGTCACGCTCGATAAACGACCAAGGGTAAGACATTATAAGACATGCGTAAACGCACTCACCAACTCTAATGTAAACATATTGCTAGTCAACATATCACTAACAACATGACACTAAACGGCACCAGAGCGGGAAAAAGTAGCACATGTGAGCCTATTTAAGTCGTTAAGAAATCAAAACTACAAAAATGGACTTAACGCAAGTACACTAATACAAGGCAGCCTTTGTGCAGGGGGTATAGCGAGTTAACGATATCTCGACCTCATCTATTAACAGATAAATAACCACAATGCAAGATACAGACGACAGTGAAAGGCACCATTCAGATTATAAAATAACAAACCTTTAGATTTTCTACAAGTATTATCACAGATCTTCCAAGTAACACATCGATAACGTTAAACTTCGCTGCTAGCGATTGCTAATGGCCTTCATTCCTTTCCAGACGATACCGAAGAAGATATAACGAAAGCATAAATTCGGTTTCATTGTCGACGGAGACGGGCAAACAAAGAAACAAGCCTGACAAAATTAGGGAATACGTACCATATGATTATAAAGACAACTTGAACTTAATCCACGTAGACGTTTTGGTTATGAATACAAATGAAACGTAAATACACTTGGGCCAAAAAGCGCATGAAAATAGTGTAAACAACAATTTAAGACTTCAACACTCACCAGAAGGCAATTTAAGATAGCATTTTAAGATCCACAATCTTGGATAAGAGTAAAAAATAAAATATAACAGAGGATGAGACATTCAGATGCTGGAAACGTTTTGTTCGCGTAAGCGGATTTGACTTGATCTGTCATTTTTTACAGTCGCCAAAAAGGCCGTTGAAGGAAACATTATGGGTTTAAATAGAAACTTTTGACTGGATATCAAACTAATGCAACAATTTGCCATATTAAAAGCCTAATAAATCAGAGTGCATAAGGCAACTGTATCCTTTGGCATATCTTAAGATATGAATTATCCGGGAAGTAAATCGACTGTTATGGCAAACATGACTTCCGGGTCATTCGGCATTAATATCGTAATGTCGATATTCTGAACCTCGCATCGACATGGTATAATTGATCAGCTTGAGCAATTCTCTCAGACGAGCACACATGACATCAACATAATACCTGCTTTTCTGCTGAGCTACGGGGAATGGATTCAACAGGATTTCCATTACGATCAGTCTTTTGAATACCACTGTGTCCATCAACACGATTGTCGTCTAAGGCTGTCGGGCTCGGAAGTGGAATCTCTTCGTCGCTAAGCTTCCTCCACACAACCTGAGCGAATAGAAGAAAGTACACCATGAATGGGGTTTTTGCCAAGACACTGTTGCTCCTCACTGTTACGTTCTACTGCTATGACATGCATACCAGTGTGTTCCGAAATAGACAGTACCTAAAACAACGGTCTCTTCGACGTACATTATATCCTAAGATTTCACGAAACTTCTTAATTCAACTTCTCGCCACAAAAAATATCAAATTTTCACCCAAGTTGTTTTATGACAAACCTCACCAAAATCAAGCCACCTGGTACTTCTTAAGAGCGAGCGTTCTTTCGTACAGCATTAAAGACGACTAATGATAGCAATGAACGAAATGATTTGTGAAAAGGGAAATATACAGCCACTAACTTTGCTCTCGCTAATAATTTTCGACTTTTTGACTCAGCTATCTTACTAAAAACCTGATCTTTGGTTAACAATACCTGCATGGCCTCTCAGAACGATTGTTCTTAAAAAAGTTAAACCTGCTTTAAGGTGGATTTGTGTAACCAACTCAAACATCAGGGAGAGATTGGCTAAGGCCGATTCAATCACTAAATGTTACTTATAACACAAATCTTTCAAGATATATTAAGATGGTACGTTTCATCAGATGGTGGCGCGAGTAGGCTAAATTTTATTAAATTTCTGATAAATAACAGATATAGTATAGGACCCGGTACAGCTGGTAGATTGGACAAAATATCTTATAAATTTGCTTCAAAAAGCACAGCATTGTTCCTCAGTTTAAGAGGCAAAAGCTTTGGCTTTTGTTTCCACACTTTAAGGCCCAGAAAATTGAATAGTCCGACAGTAATTGCATTCTGCTTTAGTGTACTTAATAAGAAGTAATCACACTATCTAAAATAGTATATACTATGTACTTACATTACAGAGCTCTTTAAGGACAGCCACTTCATTGTCAGACAACGGGTCGCACTTGTCTGTAACCAAGGAATCTTGTGAGCTAAATGAGGATTTATCAAGCCTGTCTTGGATATCCATCACTTTCATTGCTTGAACGATTGCATCATGTTTCGACTTCGGCATATTAGGACCTTGAACACTGAAAATATCCTACAAGAGAACCCAATTTCAGAGTTATGGTTAGGAAAGTATGATTGAGTACCTAGTGCCCTGTGGCAAGCTTCCTCAAAATATAAATTATGTATACTAGAGCAGTCTCCAAAACCCAAAACTTCTCACTACTGTGTTACATCCGTTATCATCCTGTCCCAAACAAAATAAGATTCTTTCTAAAGAACTAATCTTAATTGAGAAATAAATACAACAATGGCAGTGTTTCATCTGTGCAATGTAAGATCAACCCAACCATCTCCCATCATCACATTAGCAATAATTTCTGATATATCTATATCTAAGTTAGGTGACAGATTACTTTGGTTCCTTAACAAGCTCACAATCTTGAGCAAAAGGAATCATATTAGCAATAGTATTTAATATATATCTAGATATATATATATATACCTACATCTACGTTAGGTGAGAGACTACTTTTGTTCCTAAGGATCACACTGGCAATGGTTTCTGATATATCTAGATCTAAGTTAGGTGACAGACTACTTTTGCTCTTAGGATCACATTAGCAATAGTTTCTGATACATCTAGATCTAAGTTAGGTGACAGACTACTTTTGCTCTTAGGATCACATTAGCAATGGTTTCTGGTATATTTAGATTTAAGTTAGGTGACAGACTACTTTTGTTCCTTAACAAGCCCACAATCATGTGCAAAAAGGATCATATTAGCAGTAGTTTCTGATACATCTAGATCTAAGTTAGGTGACAGACTACTTTTGCTCTTAGGACCACATTAGCAATGGTTTCCGATATATTTAGATCTAAGTTAGGTGACAGACTACTTTTGTTTCTTAACAACCTCACAATCATAAATAATCCCGCAAAAGCTCCTCTTATCAACAAAATCAAGTTTTGGCTTATTACTTGAGTACTATGACAGCACTGGTCCATTTTAGAGAAGTGTGTGTACCCTTGTAGGACTGACAGTTTGAATTTAGTTCAGATGAAGCAATCGTAAGATTAGTCACAACACTAGAATGGAGCAGGAGGAAACAAGTGCAGTAGGCTCACCACATATACTGGAAGGCAGACGTTTGAGCAGGATCAACATGTTTATGTCGTAGATAAATTTTCTAAACCATTTTAGTCCAACCAGATTCTGGTGGACGTCAAGCTGCAAAAACTTGAGAGTAATTTGGCCAAATGAAATCAGTCAAAATTACTGGCTAAGACTCTTCAAATTGTGTAACATAAAGACTACCAATGCGCACATAAGGATGTAAGGCATGTTTCTTCAAGTATGAGGTCAAAAACCTGCAACTTGAGAATGTTTTTAAAACAATTCAAGTAATGTAATAATAAAACAGGCACTGGAAGTGACATCATACAGTGCCACATATTTCCATTTTCTCAGGCAAAGGGACACAGATAGAACATCAAAAAATTAAGAAGTGGAGTAAGACCAAATGTCACAAAATTGTGAGTACAATCCTCAGTCTAAAGAAGAACAACCTTTACCATGCACACAACTGAAATTGCTAATGGATGAAAACAAAAAATCAATCATATTTACCTTGAAAGGTGGTGGAGTTCGAATGCCATTTCTTAGAATGCCAGTGTTTTGCACGGAATGATCTATGGAAAAACGTACTCAAAAAATAGTCATAGATTCCAATATTTCTGACTATTTTATAGTTGCATGTCTTGTGCAAACAAATACTTCTAATATACAACAAAGCACACATTCTGAAGGCAAAAGACTGATACTCTCAAGACTATAAGCAATCCCACGGTCTGTTGTAGAACGAAAAATACGATTCATCCAAAGAAGCTATAAACTATACCAGAATCCACTGCAGGAAACAGGAAATTTGCTGAAGTAAAGTGACCCTCTAAAAACTGTAAATATGGACAGCAAATACTTACCAGATTTTGTTACAAAAATACTGACAAATCATGCACAATTAAGACCTGGCAAGTAAGTTAAAAGCATGATGAACCACAATTCTACAAAATAAGTGACTCTTGATTGTATATATGCCAGTCTTTAACTAATACTACTAATCAGGAATTACATAGATAACCCTTCCCACTTGCATAATGAAGTCTTCTTTATCTAAACAGAGATAAAGATGAGGCAAAATAATACAACATTATCATATCCTGTCAATTCATTTTCACTCCGGTATTTACAAAAGCTCACTTAAGAACAGGTTATTCAAAGCAACAGCTTTTCTTTGTCTATAAACAGGTTTAAAAAAACTGACATCATGCTCGTATACACTTAACTTACTCTCAGTCCTTTTTAGAACGAAATAGTTGAAATATAAAAATATCTCTTCAAAAAAAATCTGAAGATTTATTCTTTGCTTTGCACAAGTGAAGAACAATTTGAAAACTTGTATGGTTTACACAATGCTACGATATTATCAAAAGTTTAAAAAAATTTAATTAAATATTTTATAACACAGCAAGACTAAACCATACCTCGTGGCTGAATGCCATTTGATGAGGCCCCTTCCTTGATTGCTGCTATTCTGTCCTTTAATGGGATAGATAACGTGATTATTAACACAAGAATTGCAAATTAAAATACAAACCTAGGCTACTACTGATTATGGAAAACAGAGATATGGTATAAGAAGTTTCAAACACTTAAGAAAAGCTAAATGTTTCAAGGATTGCAAAAGAGCCAAAAATAGCAAAGATTGCAGAAGAGGCGACAGTTTTCTCCATTCTACAACTGCATTGTACAGTCACTTGAACACTATAGTATAGCAGATGTGATCTATGAAAGAGCCATGCAAGGGTAACTATGACAAAAGCCATCCAACAATGTATAGTAGTGCTTGATTCAAGTTCAATCCTGAACACTGCATACAAACACCAAAAGTATTTGAGTGTTTACAATAAAACAGTTGATTTAGAGATCCTTTCAATTAAACAATATCCTAAAAGGGAAAAACTTGTGACAAACTAATGACATACAAAGAAAGTATTAGTGTTTGAGCAGGGTTAAATGCTAAAATTTTACAACAACACAAGAGTTGATGATTATGTTAAAACAATTTACTGAAACATGACAACCAGAGGCAATTGCAACGGCACACAAGAGGACAAAGACAAGTGATCAAGATACTTACAAAAATATCAGAATCATCGGGAAATTGAAAGGACACCCTTTTCTTTTCTTTCCCTTTTGTCATTCCCTGACAACAGTAAGGACAATACATGTTACATTCATTACACAACACAACCTTAGACCAAATGAAGACCAACAACAACAGTCACAGCATACAGAAATTGCTATTATATATAACATATATATGTTATTTATATTATATAACATATACTTTTTCCCAGGAAATGGAATTCCTCTCATACAAACAAACAAAACAAGACAAGACTAGTAGAGTGTTTGCAGGGTGACATATATATCCTTTCTTTAAACACAAAGACAAGAAGTCACTGAAACCTATAAAAAATGCATTGTGGTTTATCAAACAAAAAAAGGTTGCTAAGTAAACAGATGTTAATCACACCATGAATAATATTATTATGAACAGCACTACAATAAAACGTGAAAAAGTAAAATGGTCTTAAGATATGAGGTATGCATTTTTAACCACTCAAAATGATTAGTACAAAGTTGTAAATGTAGATAGATCGAAATATAAAATTAAGACGTAACTAACTCACAGAGATAAATAGCTCCCTCTCCTCCTCCAATTGTCTTATTCGTCCTTCGAGTGATTTTACATAGTCTTGCTTTATACCTGCAGAAGACACAAAATGAGCTTTTTACCTTCCCTTTATACATAAAGCAAAATTGAAATGTAAGTTTGTCTTCCTACCAAGCAAGGAACAGACACACTAGACTAAAACATGAGAAATCGCAAGTTTGAAGTATAAGCAGGGTAAAGACTAGTCACCCCTTGACATTGGCATCTGAAAAAGAGTGAAATCTAGAATAAGTATCTTAGGACTAAAGAAGGCTCAAATGAAATTACCAGAACTAGTAATATTAATGATAATAATGATAATAATAATAATAAAAGTAATAATAATAACTAGTATAAATAACAACAATAATAATATTAGTAATATAAACAAAATGCAACGAAACCTATAAGATATACTATCAAATCAGACTTTTATTAAAACATCCACCTCGAGGGAAAATAAGATAGAGCATAATATAGATTGAGTCCCAAATAAGTGTACCCCAACCCACTTATTAACTTCTTCAAAAAAATCTTCAAGGACATCCTTATTCCAGACCTCACATTTCTTATTTCTGAGACTAAAATAATTCAATTGAGTATTAAGCGACATGAGAAATCATGTTTGTCATTTTGTTTAAAGTTGAAATACCTTGTGGAACCCATTTGTCTTCTCTACTTAAAGAAACAGCAGAGTACATACAATAAAGCTCATCATAGCATAAGAAAGAGCATCGAGAACAAAAAGCAAGAGTAGTAACCTTATCAATTAAGAAATTTATCGTACAGTATGTATGTTCTGTCCTGCTTAAAAAGAGAGCTTTAAGAAACCCACCTCTTGCAACTTAAAGGAAATGCTACCCACCCTGTATAATATAATTAAAGAGATTTTCCACCCATCCTGTTTATTCCGCCCACCCTCCTGTTTACTGGGTTTTTAGGAAATTTCAACCCCCCTACTATTCCAGCATCTGCATCAATTTGGGACTTATGAGTATGCATCATGGTAAAGCTTCCTGAAGTTTAAAAACAAAGGGAATAATTTCCTGTGAATTTCCTAAACAAATTCACTTCCATACTATTTACAAAATAAAGAGAGCTTCAACCTCTTTCAAAATTTTGTGCTTCTAAAATGACTAGCATGTACATGTTTACAAATTTGGAAGCCCTAACAGTCTGAAAAAAACTTAAATCCCTATGTAATGGAAATGTTCTAAAGGCGAAAAGAAAATATCTTTTTTGTCCTTTTAATTCATGACACCTGTATAAAATGAGTTGTAATTTACTACATGAAAATACTAGAAAACTCTTTTTTCGTTAACTGCTACTGTACAGAGTATGGCCAGGCAGTACTATCCTCTTATTTTCAAATCCTTTTCCTGGCAGTATTGTTACTTGTTTCATCAACCTTAGAAACAATAAAAATTTGAGTAGAGCACAACACATGTAAGAAATATCAAACCATCCTTTGGAAGCAAGGTTGCAACTACTGTAAATAAAGAGAAACTACTCATTGGATCTTAAAGTCCTTCTTCAAGAAGTTAGCATATCATCTTTGGTTTTAACAAATGTAAATAAAAATGTTTTCTAATTTATCCTCATCATAGCTTTGGTCCTAAATAAAAATATATATATATATACTGCAGTCAAGTACAAATCAAAAAATGGTCACATTGCTAAAGGCTCTCAGGTTTGCAATACAACAAAAACACAGATAATCATGAAATATCATAAAAAGAATTATATATAGCCACAGAATTACCACAAAATGAATAGAAAACATGTGAGGGATTACTATGAGTGACTAAAAGCATGAACTTTTCTTAGAATATAGATTGTGATGAGCTATTACTTATTCAACAAATGAATAGTATGTAGCCTTTGATCCTAACTATAGGTGAACATCCTCCCCAAGATTACTACAAATTTTGAATAAACAAACTTGTCAATAGCTTAAATTCTACCAAACTTGAGTGGAAATACCTTAAACAATAGCTCTATGTTAAATAAACAAGAGTGCATACAACATATTTTAACAACAACAGAGAGGGTGGTCAAAACTAACAGCAGCTATCCCACATGACAGTACCTCTGTAAAGTGTGTTTATAATAAAGGTAACACCAAACAATATCCTCTAAACTTCCAACTTCTTTTGAATTTCAGGCCTTATTTGAAACCCACTTAACTGCTAGATTGCTATGGTAAACCTAACTACTATAACCTATTATTGAGCAAACTTTGCTTTCCTTAACTACCAAGTTTACATACTGTTATGGAAAAATCCCCACACTGCACTGTCTACCATTGTATAGCCATTTCTTGAAAACATGGATTTAGTGAAAGGGAATCCCAATGAGTGATCTATTAAGACTATATCTTCTATGGCTACAGCAACAACAAAGAGGTGGAGAGTTCACTCTGTAGCCTTCGGCTGTAGCACTTACTGTGTTTGCAGAGCTGTGAGGCCCAAAAGGTAAGAAACAGAGCTGGGTTCCATCTTACACAGCAACTATTGAGGGCAGGAATTTTATCTTAAGATAACAAGTTTTTCTAAGGGAAGCAACTAGGGTGGAGTTTGTGTTGCTATTTTTATCTTTAGTTAAAATGTCAGGTCAAAACAACATATACATTTAAAAGCAATAAAATTCCACAGTTAATAGGATTCAGGTCATATGAAAACATTAGTCATGTCCCTCCCAAGACCACCATTGAGTGCCGAGTTAAGCTTTCAAGATGACCTCAGCTACTTCTTTTTTGAAGACACTGGCAATTAAAGCAATATAAATCTTTTTTGCATAAGAGAAGTTACTTATGACTCACTTTCCAACATCCCTATTAAATGTGCCCTCTAACAACAACTTTGTATCAGCAATTATGACTCATGTCTCAAGTTAATGTTATGCTCAGGTACATAAATATTAGGGCTTTCAAAGAATGGTCGACTCGCAAGTAGGCTATGTTCAATATTCAGTCACCAGACTAGCTTATTATATATTCAATACTAACAATCGTCAATTTACTGAATACATGTGCAAATGGTGGTAAACGAGCAGTTGAGAGGTCATGCCAAATTTTTCTTGATCAAACAATTCCTCATTATCATGATTACCATCAACGACATGGCTAGCATACCGATCCTTGAAGTAAAAACTTACACTAGATTTCTACACAATCTATTTACTTTTTTTCTCTTAAAACATGAATGGATGACTCTCGTTTGAGGTAATGATCATCAGGTTGATAACAAGCATTGACATACAGCTCAAGTAATGGGTGTCTCCTCGTAAACAAGGTATGTCAAACTGCGGTGACGGGAAAGTCATCAAAGGGCACACTTTACTCGAGGCATCGCAAATACATTCTAACATTCCAAGCATGGTAGAGGAATGGTGCCTGAAATTCGAAAGCGTATTAGCAAGTAATCCGTTCACGTGTAGGTCTTTTGCCCTGCAAATAATCACCGTTCGTAAGCGGTTATTGGACCCAACCAACGCAATTAAAGTCATTCACAAGCCACTTGAACATCATACCCAAATGTTTCATGATTACCGTGACAACGTTTGTAGATAAAGGTCTAAATGTAAGCCAGGTGCATCGATAGGCCCTGCGTGCTATGTTCACGGCTGTTCGAGGTGAAATCTTGAACGAAGTAGGCAACGATTTTCACTTAAAAAGGCTGGAGCGATGACCTACTACACGTCACTTAAAATATCCACAAGCGGTTAGTAAGGGTAAGTGACGAGAATCCAGAGCAAGAATAAATCTAAAATGGTGACATTAATCAACCCGACAAACGATTTATTTCACTTGCTTTTCTAGCAAGGGTTTGAGTTTAAGTTCCCGAAACTTAAAGGTTTAATTAATCAAATGTTCTGATAGAATAGACTACAAAACAAAGGCAAGAAATAAGTCAAATATTTGAGAAATAGTGAAATGTACTATGTGTTGTCATTGCTTATTTGCTTCATAAGTATAGCCTATATTTAACCACTTCAACTTCATGTCAGTTACAACGGGACTACAGACCATAACTTTCAGTAATAATATATGGCAGCTAACATTCAAGACCTCCCGATTTTCAACGATGAAAACTGTACGATGCCAAAAACTAATTTCACGTTCGATCTCCTTACCTTCATTTCCATTTACAGTATCCGTAGGAAATTTACCAGTGTCGAAATTTGTCTTTGACCCAGATGGCATTCCAGTATGTTCGCCAAACTTTCGAAGCGACTTGCATTCGTTGCATACAAAATATTTCAATAAAGTTTCCCTTCCGACATCCTCAGCTTGTGTTCCGATGGTACGAGAGGAATCTAAATACACACAGAGATCACGTAGCTCGCTGTTTTCACGTATCAGTTCAGCTTGGCGTTCTTCTAAATCTTTTAATTTTTCCTGATAGGACATGACTTCGTTTCTCATTACTGTCACAGTATAACGACCGAATCTTTGCCATTCCTTTGCCAATTTTCGACACTTCTGTCTATCATCGTCCAAATAACAACAAAGATCCCTCATTTCTTGGGATTCCACTTCAAGTCTCTGATTCAACTCCTTGAGCATTCGTATTTCCTCCAAATGACCACTCATTCTCTTGTTGAACTCACGAATCAAATTATTGTGATCTACCATAAGCGACAACTTCTCGCTTTCCACTTGTTTCATCCTTTCCTCCATCTTCTCAAAATCTAAATTCTCGACACTGTTACTTACCGAAGTCTCTGCAAGCGCAGCTTTCCACAGTGCAACACTCTCATCTTTGTCCTCTGAAGTGACAGTGCTGTCACTTTCGTGCCAACTTGGAGTGTCCTCAGTCATAATCATTGGCTAGACGAACACGGGATCAATTAATCCTTTTCCTATTTTTAACAGTGAACGTTTTCTGTCAGATCCACCGACAACATCTCAAGCAATATTCGCAGGCTGATATTGTAATCAGTTGCATACTTTCCTCGTAGCATCGAATTAAATACCATTAGTTCTGTTTCTATGTCTATTACAAATAGTTAACTGTACAATGGCATGACAAATGTTCGCAAACGGTAAATGCTGTGAATAGCAGAGTTTAATCCTTAACCCTGATAGTTCCTGGCAGGTTCAAACGATCTTGCCAATGGCCCTTTTGCATGTTTTGATTTTAGAGGATGCGGTAATTTTCTTCTGTTGGTAAGGTCCGAACCACGCATGCGTCATGTGTGCTATCTACGACGTTAGCAACAGCGTCCTTCAAATGTTATTTGGAAAAGCGCAAACAACGACAATCAAAATTTTAAGATGATTAACAGAAATTAAGTGCTACTAAAGATTTTCTCTTAAACATCTGTAAAAACTAAATGAATCTATTCTTTCAATATGATTTAAATAGAGCCCAATGCTCAATATTTCCATTGCAAGACAGTGGAAAAAGCAATTCCTCATTTTACGGACTGCTTGCGGAAACAGAATTCTAGGGCATTTGCCTAGGCTATCCCATCTTTTCATTGGTCTTACCGTTAAGTTTACAATCTCAAGTACTTCGAAAATATCGCGGAGAATATTAGTTTAGCCTATGTTTGGATGTAACTTTGTTAAACAGTTATGGACCGTGAAAATGCAAGAGGTTTTACTTCTAACTACAGCAAAATGGAGTCAGCTTGTAGGAGTTAACTCAATACATGAGGTCAAGACTCAAGAGTGCGTACCTCTACATAACCATACTTAAATTTGAGACACTTATACAATGGTGTCCACGCAACTCCTTTCTTTTCCTCTGGCTTTCATCTAGCCGAAATTAATTCATTGATTTTGCTGGTGGAACATAAACTTATAAACGAGACTTTAGTTGGATTTTAAAAAGTAAAGTTAATTTCATCGGTTTGGTATGCTATTAACTGTCAATGGTAATTACACTACAATGTTGAATATAACTTACGCACACTCGATGAAAGAAAATCAGGTGTACAGTGTCTTTTTCAGATAATAGGATTACGGGTATTTAAAAATATATTGACAGAAATACTTGGAGCCAGGGGTACTATTTTCTGTCTTTCAGTAACTTCCACAATTTTAAGTCAGTTCACCAAAATAACTGTGACGAGGCTTTAGAATATCTGGATAGCGGTGTCCAGATTACTTTGAGATGGTGTTCAAACATTGACGTTAGCTGACAAATTGGTTCTAAAGGATGGTGGAAAAAATTTACTTTCAACGAATGTTAGCTATGTCAATAACTTATAATCTGGACACTTGTTCCCCGATTACCAGTCGATGACATTAAATATTTTTGCCACAAACTCAGAAAAAATACATGGAGGAGCAAAACCAAGAAGTTTGCCATAGGGAAGCAATGAGAATATGGATCTTATTCCTAGTCAGCAATGGACAAGTAAGTGGGTGATTGCATTACTTTTCAATTTTTATAATGAATCTTTTTTGATTATTTGCTTTTAGCCTCTTAATCACGAAAAAGCGCCCTCTTTGAGGTATCATAAAAAAATGTGGCCAAGGACGTTTACACAAGACCGTTCGTGAACTTGGCCAGTTGGGTCTCTTCGGGAGTAAGCATTCCTACGCCTGGGTGACCAAATCTAGGTTCTGTTCACCAGGTCCCATGTAAAGGTAAAGACTAAATATCCAAATATTAGACCGGCCGTGTGTAAACGCATCTTAATACATACATCTAAGTCTACATTTTTATGAATATTTTTTCTTTTTTCCAATGCTAATGATTCATCTCGACATCGGCAACTTGTCCCACCTCTCCAGTACTTCCTCTAAATCAATCCGGTCTCATATCGTGCTTTAGCCTTTCCTGGCTCATTGAAATGCGCGTCAATGTTTTGATGAGTTTAAGTTTTCAAAAACTACGCTCATTAGAGGCAGCCGTGATAGGTGAATTTGAAATGAGACGTAAACACTTTCATGTTATAATAATAGTGTAAAATATACTATTATTGATAGTTCTGCAACTCGTTGAAGCTTTCTGACAGTAAATGGAATAGACTTTATAAGCCTGCAACTGTTTATTCTCCAGCAGAATAGGCAATGTAGAATAGGTGAGATAGGTAGGTTTACTACGGGTTCCTTTGTAATCATTGCCAATTTTCTTCTTGCAGACCCCTGTGACTTTGTATAGACTATGTGGCATCAGGGCTTGCTTTATGCCCTTAAATTTTGCCCAGAATCACGTTTTGATTGTCTGTTGAAAGAGGCTAGGACTCAAAATATGTTTTTCAAAACATCGGTTTCATTCATGATACCATAGAGACAAGCGTGATATTGAGTGCCTTCGCAACCTCCTACCGAGCATATGAATCTCTCTCATTCGAAATTATCAATAAGTACACACTGTGGATGAGAGTATGGTTTTGATTAATGGATGACACCGATACTTTGCTGTCAACCCAAATTTTCTAACAAAAAGTAAGGAAAAATGTGTGGAATTTCGATAAAAGCGTGGGGCCGAAAAATTAAAATCACTACAGGTGAAAGGATGCTTTGACAAAAGAGGTCCCGAAGGTGTCTCAGGACCGAATTTCAAATTTTGGGACCGAATATTTATAATTATTGTGGATGTTTCACCCCCTCGTCCCATCAAAATAAGGAACTTCAGCTGGGACGACTAATAACTGAACTTTCCTTCAATTTTCAGTTTAACTTAAATTTAAACCTATTTGTTGTTGATATCACAATATAGCTACAAATGAATTTATCGTATCATATCTAAACTACAAACAGCAGCCTAAAGGATAAATATATACGTTTATATATATGTATATATATATATATATATATAACTCAAAAATACACCTTTATTTTGACGTTTCGATATTATCTTCATCAGAATTACTGTTCATAGTATGAACAGTAATTCTGATGA
>JANTCA010007105.1:0-25968 GCA_024741275.1 Chironex yamaguchii
CTTTTGGCCACAGAAAACAGAAAAATAACATTGACAATTGATTTCTACGACCCCAATTTACCCAAACAAGTTAAAAGTGAAAAAGGTGTAAGTCCACTTTAAGTTCTGTGGGAAATCAATTTATCCCTTTCATTAGCCATAGGAGACAGTATCCTCCTTGAAATGTCTTTTTTGTAATATTTTTTGCTTTCAACTAACAAGAAATTTCACGTCCGTCCCTTTTATTGCACTATCCACCATTATACTGGCAATTGTCTCTATTTCAGGGATATTCGATGGAGAGAACACCTTGTTCAGTTATCATACTTTCCTTTGCTTCCCTATTCTGCACTATCGTACTTTCATATTTTATCCATAGAAACTAGAGTTTTTTGGAACTTTTTGGAACCAAGAACTCCGTTTTCCACTCTCAGCTTCTCAGCGGGTTCGATCTGGTTGGAATAAACGACAGTAACTAATTTTTCTTCTTACAGGAAATTATGGCAACAAGTTGGACAGTTCAGTTCCTCCTATGGCTTCATCTACCCCACCAACTAACCCCATCTTTGATGGAAGTAGCTATTACTACTTACCTTGGAATGATACCAAGCCTTGTTGTGTCGTAGAAAGTCATTGGGAAGATATCTACTTTAGATTGGAACCATTGAATATTCTTGCAAAAATAGTTGATCGGCTGACGCGAAATATGAAGAAAGTGGATATTGCCATTCACGCCAAGGCACAGCAAGCAGAAATCGCTGCGCTCCTAATCAGTCTTTTAGATACACTGATCGCAGACTGCAAGTAAGTTTTTTTATAGATGCAGAGATGACGACAATTTGGCTGACATTGTTGGTGAATTTCATCATCTTTAGTGCAAATGTTTATTGCTTTTACTGTTGTCTTAGTTCTGATTTACAAAAACCGCTTTAACAGCCAAGCCAAGCCAATGTAGTATTCTTGGAGGTGTATAACGTGGCGTGATACCTGTAATCGGGGTTAGTCTATCTGGAGTCATTCTCGTTTTGTATGGCTTTAGGGTACTGTATACTGATCACATCCCCCCTCCCCTCTATGTTGACCTCGCACAGTTTCAGTGACGCTCAAATTATGTGTGAATTGTCTATCCTTGATTTCGTAATCTCGTTTTGCTTTTCCTCAGAAAACCACTACCCACGTTTGACCCATCCATCAATGGAGTGAACGAATTGGATTTAAAACTCCAAGAAATCCGCCAAGCAGAATTAGCTTCTATTGTAGAAGAAGCGTCAAAATTGAGGGAGGTTGCCACGGATGTTAATGAAGCAATGGATGAAATCAACAGCTATTTACAGAGATTAAAAGATCTTCGCATTGAGGTATTGTTAAAGTGTCGAATCTAGCTAGAAGTTTAAATTATCTTGATTAGAACTAAAATATTGATATATGCAAATATACTAGTCAACAGCGCAAAATAATCTTTTGGTAACAGTACTGTTATTGAATCTTATCTACTGATTTTATGTGCGAGTACCAGCTTTGTCTTGAGAAGAGAACGGAAAGTTGACTAAAGGATAGGAATGGCTCCCCTCTCTGCCGTGAAAATGGTATCAGCTAACAAAGGAAGAGCAATGACTATCGTTAATGATAGTATAGATAACGTTGATACTGTGATTTCATATTTATGTTGATGGTTAAGACATGAGATTGGAATGGCTCTGAAAATTGCCTCCTGGGAAACTACAATTTCTTTACATTGGGAAATGCCTTGGTCTCTTCGGAAAAAGAATAACGACCTGTCAAATAGTTGAGGGAAACAACGTACTTATGTAATGTGTAGTAAAATTTGAGGTAACCATTCATTGGTTGAATAGGTATCTAATAGAAACCATTAATGACAACGTTTGACAGACGGCTTCAGACACGATACTAAATAGTTTTTGAGTATGTAAACTACACTGCGAGGGCACCTATGTTGCTTCCCAGGTAGTGAATTCCCATCTTTTTCGTCGGGCTTTACGTTTGGAACGGAAACCAGTCAGCCTTCGAGTTACTTTACAAACCTAATCACACTTAGCTCCTTTTTACATGTAAATCTTGTACTATATTGGTGGTCTGTAAAAAGTCCCTGATTCACAGAATTCAGATGTCAAGATGTAGCATTAATTGCATTTGTGTTTATTTTTTGGTTTCTATTTTAGAGATTCCCTTTAAGTATTTGAAATATGTCACTATTTAATCCTTTCACTCCTATTGCCAGCCGCAAAATTCCATGCCTGATGTCGTGATTTGGATGTTGAGTGGCAATAAACGAATTGCCTACTACCGTATTCCTGCCTATGAGGTGATGTTCTTTGCCAATCCAGATTCCAAAGGAAAATCCTGTGCAAAAGTACAGAACCTGTTTCTTCAGGTATTGAGATAAGTATTCTTGCTTATTTTAGCTAACATTTCTACGGCTTATTGACTCTTTTCATATGTGAAGTAGACGGCATGTTGGGACTTTGATTTGTATGATGCAATTACCATAGAACAGAAGATAAAATAAGGGACAGTGGCCTTCAGATTTAAGTTCAGTTTCAAGAAATTTTAGTTAGATCTGGTTGCTCGACGTGTAACTGGAAGGGTAGGTTGTCCCATCGTGATACCTCGTTAGATAAGTATGTTCTCCAGCCTGCACTTAATCGTAATCAGACAAGGCGAGTCGGTAACACGTGTTTATCTTGCAAGGCTCCCCTATATGTAATACATTTTTGCATATATCTTGGGTTTTTATTTACCCGCTTTGCACGACTGTCCAGCAGTGCGTTGGAATGATAATGGCCATCTTTTTTCTACCAACCACTCGTAGAAACAGTAACATATGTAAGGAAGTTAGAATTTACGTATTGCCAAGTTTGCAAGTGTGGGACCCTGGTGTGACTGCCTGAAGATTCGTTGGTCCATTTGTCTATTTGAGATACCATGCTTTTAAGCTAAGGTGGTCGTGTGCTGTGTCGTGCATCTGCCTGCTGGCAGGATTCTTTATACTATTTGGTCTTAAAAAAATAAGTCGTGTGCGGTTCGATAGCAAGTTTGACATTTGCATTTCTTCATGTCCGCACAGTACCCAGGGAAGAAGGGACTAGATATAGAAGATCATCCTGAAGTACCAGCTTGTCTTCGTGTCATTATTTGGTTCGGACTAGAAAAAGATCAAGAAAATTGGACCAGCGCCGACTCCTCTAAGGAAGGGGAATATTCAGTTTTTGCGGAAACGGTAGGTTTAAATACTGTCTAGAATGAATTCATTCATTCATTTATTAAAAAGTAAATAAATAAGTACAGATAGGCTATGAATGTATATTTATGATGCATGTTGCTGTCGTATCTTGCCCACTCCGGGCTTATTTGGGCGCGACACAGTTGTCATCATTTCCAGAGGAAGATTGCTGTCCAAAAAACTGGAAGCCCCAACAAAGTTTTCAAGGGAAAGAATTTCAATTTTAGCTTCTCGAACGCGGAAGAAAATCGAATAGCGAACTTCAGCACCACGTCCCCTTACTAAAGATTTCATTGTGCTGAATGTTGCAGCAGTGGAGGTCCACTCCATATCTGCATAGCATGCCTGATGTTTTTACTTATCAGAAGAGTATATGCGAGTGTGTTTCACTAGGGTTTGTTTGTTTGTTGGTTGGTTTGCAAAATATAGTAAGTAATTTGTTAACGTATCGTGAAATTTTTACCATGGTTTGGTACTGGCTTCAGGTGATTTTTTTTGGTGATGATCCAGATCAAATCCTGGATTTTAAGTCATTTTAAAACCTTTGGTGGTGACATCTTCGTAAAATCACAACTAGTGAGGAAATCTTTGGGGATAACTCAGTTACGATGGGGCCGACTAATATAGCCCATATTTGGCAATGATGTCTTAATGAATTCATGACTAGCGAGTAAATCTTCGTGGAGCCCCCCCCCCCCTGTTATCATGACGCCTATTAGTATAGGTCATTTGAATATTGAGTGATCCCACCTGATCCCATTAGCTTGGTGGAGCTATTACTTTCGGAGTGCTTCTAGTTTACTCATGTTTTAAGCAATGTCACTGTTTTAAAATACAAGCTGAGTTACGGACGGTATTGTTTGTACCTGAAGCGTCAACTATCTTTAGCGGACGCAATCAGTTTGCGAATATATTGCTGCAGAAAAGTAAGAGCCAGGCGCTTTCAACATTTATATCCACATTTTCTTTCTTCTCGTAGTATGAGAATCAAATGAGTATACCCATTGTTGGCTGGACTTCAAAAGGGGTACCAAGGCCCTCCTTTTCAGACGACAAGGGAAACGTATGTGAAATCTGACTAAGTTATTCTTTGGATTGACATCTGAATTATTTTAGTGTGTAGTATTTCCTTTAATTTTCCATTTTATAAGAAGGGCAAATCGAAAATAAAACTCGGATATGATTCAGCAAGCCGCGCTTGTTGCAGGTTGATGGATGCCTTCGCGCTACCTGGCTGTTTTTTTCCGTTTCACGCTACATTTTGGTACTTTGGGAATTGTTTTGTTCGGCGTGAAAAGCAGTCCCTAGTTGCTTGGATAACTGTTGCAGGTTGGACATGTTGGACGTGTGATACGTAGAATCGGTTATTTTGAAAAGAGGCAAACTATGTCATGACCTCGTGTTGTGTTTGTTGCTATTATCTGATTCAAATTGTTCCTTGTCACTAACTCCCTCCCTCTAATGACGGTGTTGCATTATGTAACTTGGTGTTTCTTTTTTATCTTGACCAGATAAAATTACCAAAAGAAGGATTCATCCCTCCAGAGGGCTGGATCTGGGATGGTGATTGGTTCGTTGACCCAGAGCTTAGGTAAATGCCATCAATTCTTCCCGCGTGATGTCTCTTGTCGTTGTTTTCATTGTGTCCCCGTTAGTGATAGCAGCTGCCTTACACGTACCTCCAACTCGTCATTTTGCTGAATGTTCGATAACACTCGCACATTCTTACTGGTCGCGTTCTTTCATTACTTTGAACCAGCATAGGCCGCAGATTGAGTATGAAACCGTAGCCCGCGAGCAAAGGAAGTAGTGAGCTTATTTGGCACAGTTTCTAGTGGACCTAATGCTGAGAAATTTACCGTTGGACAAATGTTTCTATTTCCACTTAGCGGTCGTAAACATTTGAGGACGAAATTTGATTTAGTTTTCAGTTCGTTGTAATGCGGAAATTTTTCAGATTTGTAGGACTAATTTAACGGTTTGAATTTTGAAATTAGACTTCTCATCATGAAATACGTACTGAAGGTACTTATTTTGTATCAAAGGAAATTCGAAGGTGAACCATTTGATACACCAAAAGGGCTTTTACATTACAGTCTAATGCTTGATACCTCGATTGTATTAAAAAGTATAATCTCCAATCCTTAGATGGAAGAGAAAGGGTGAGCGTTGCTGTTATGGTAAATTCAAGTACATTGTGCTCGACACAAATAACTTCATGATACTCCTGCATTATGTTTAAATATTCACTTGGACCTTTACGACTACGACTACCTTCATAGTGGTAGAGTGACTCGGTTTTAGGAACACATCTTTTATCTTCACTTTTATAAATTTTTAGCTTATCGTTTGAAGCCGATCAAGGACACAAAACCTTCTTGGATGATGCCTTTGAGAACGAGAGCAGAATTCCTGCCGGAAATTGGGGCATATCTAGCGTAGCATACACCGATGTGGTAAGTGAACAATTTTTTAATTTCTGTGTAGCGGTAAACTGCTGTACCCTATGCATTATTTGAACAAGACCAGTTCGGATGATCGTCTTATACTGTTGACCGTCTTATTTTGATGATCGTCTTATTCTGATGATCTTCTTATTCTGATGATCGTGTTATGCTGATGACCGTCTTACACTGATGACCGTCTCATGCTGATGACCGTCTCATGCTGATGACCGTCTTATGCTGATGACCGTCTTATGCTGATGACCGTCTTATGCTGATGACCGTTGTATACTGATGACCGTTTTATACTGATTACTGTCTTATGATGACCGTCTTATGCCCGTCTCATGCTGACGACCGTCGCATGCTGATGACCGTCGCATGCTGATGACCGTCGCATGCTGATGACCGTCGCATGCTGATGACACAAGAGAGGAGACTTTGTAGGGGACTTTAGAGCGTACATTATCGTGATATTACCAGTATCCTTGCTATTATCTCATGTTACTGCAGTCCATTTAAGCACCTTGATACTTTCCAACAATGTCCGTCATGAAACGTATGTAATTGGGGCTAGCTTTTTATTTTATATTACTACACGCGCGCGCTCATTGATGTGGTACCGCATTTATACGTCTGTATGTGCAAAAGTATCGGTTATTCTGTGTTGCACCTCACAGATTTGCAACTGGAACAAGTCTTTTTTGAAAATGATACGAAATTCAACGTGATGTTCCTTTGAATTTCTACTGTAGTGATATTGTATTGAACAAATCAAAAGAAGAATCAAGAAAAGACGTGTTCAGTTCGTCTTTCGGAGTTTCATACTTGTGTCAGTTTCTGAACTGTTGTCTCCTCAAATGTGTAACATGTTGTTTATGTAATACGTAAACTTGTTTATTTTAGCGAGGTGATGCGATTAGTCATCGTGATGAGATGCAAGCGCCTGAAGGATGGGAGTGGGTGGATGACTGGAAGGTGGATGTCAACCGGGCTGTTGACGAAGAAGGTATACTCCACTGTATATGACGTTGTTTGAATGGTGCGTTATGCGCATGCCCCCTCCTTCGAATAAGCCCCCACCCAAATATATGAAAAATTAGTAAGCCCCGAGGTGGATTATTCGAGGATTTAGGGTACTGATGGATTGATAGACATGCCTTTATGAACTGCATTGAATTTAAAATTTAGACAATAGTGCCAAATTTATATCCATCATTTTTAAATCCCTTTAAGCGATATCCTTTGCAGCTGCTATTGTATTGACATTTTTTTCTTCCGTAGTTAATTTTGATGCACTTGTAGGCAATAGGCCTCTTGCTCCCTCTCACATGGGTTTATATTTGCGCATTTTATTTCCGATGATGATAATTACGTACTTTATCACAATTCTCCTCTCTCCAGTTACAAAATTGTTTAAGCAAATAATACCTGACTGCTCGTGTAGTTTGGGGACTAAAGATGGATTTCTCTCGTCATCAAACGCTAAGAGATTTAGAATGGGAGTTATGGAATTATTTAAGTTCTAGAGGAGTATAAAATAGTTGCGCCATTTTTAAGAAGTTATCTGTGTCATGGCGAGACATAACTCATAATTTGACACACAATTCTTCTCATTTCTGTCAGATCAGGCAACAGCACCGTGCCTGTGCTTTAAAAGTACTTACGTTTTTTGATTATTTTACTTGCGTTTTTTTTGACGACGTATTTTGCGATGGTCTGAATAACGAGGTTCCTTGTTTCTTTATTAGGCTTTGAGTACTGCGTTGAAGCGACACTCGGAGGCTGGGGACCAGTAGAAAAGACGTATCATCTTTGCAGAAGACGACGCTGGGTACGAACACGTGTCCTAAAGAAGGACCCGAAAAAAGAAGCCAAAAAGGTAACTGAAGCGATCTTTTGGATGTACAGTAATAAGACAGAAATGAGTTGTATTAGAAATTAGGTTTTTTTTGACAAAGAGAATTTGAATAACGTGTCTTATAAATCTTAAAAGAGCCTTATTAGAAGGCTCTAAACATACATTGTTGCACTTTGATTTACAGGATCGTATTTCTGTTACATTTCTTACGTCATGAACTACATAGTATCCTTAAATGTGGGAGGGCAGTGCCGTCCTATGCGCTGCAGTGGATACATGTTAAAAGAAATGGCCTGGTTCGGGGCCCACTACAAAACAATAATGTTGATGGTGTTCTGCCTACTGTACATGTCGCACACTCCATTCTGTGATGTCTGTGTCTAACACATTTTGTAACCCTTCCAGGTGAAAGAGGAGCAACTTGCTGCTGAGGGTTGGGAGTATGCTCCTGTATTTACAATGAAGTTCCACTCCAAGGAGAGGAAGATGGACATGGTACGGCGCAGGAGATGGCATCGTAAGATGATTCAGGAACAGGCGGGGGCACCAGCTGTCTTTAATATTGATACTGGCGATGTAAGTTTTTAGCAACTAATTGAGGCTCTTTTTGGTTCTTGTTCATTCTTGTTATGCATAAGAGGGTGACCACATCTAAAGCAGAGGTGAGATTTGGGATTGTATTATAATAAAATATAACGAAAATGAAGATTATTAGTAAAGGCCTGTTTACGTGAAAGTAGGGTCACCCAACTAGTACGGTCGCCCTTCCCTTTTTTTTGTTGGTTGTGTTTACATATCAGGTAGGGTCACCCTAGGGATAGGGTCACCGACCCTACGGATAGGGTCACCCTATCAACTAGGTAGAGTGACCCTCCTAGCAGGACCAACTTTTTGTTTACTTAAGCCGTGTAAAGGCTCAAGGTAGGGTGGCCCTAGGACGAGGACTATCTCGATTTGATTTCAGTGACTTATTTCGTGTTTCGCGCTTCAAATTTCAGATCACAGAATCAAAATGTGTTCTCATGCCTATCAGTCTGGAAAATTGTTTAGAAGACGTCAGTTAGAAGCTGTTGCAAACCCCAAAGCTTTCTTTCTCTGACAGTTACATCTTTGAAGTTTTTAAGGCATAAATCGGAACTGTGTGTGTGTCTCAAATCTAATATTGACTATATTTTTCTTCTGAAGAACACACAGCTTGCAAATTTGTAAGAAATGTAAGGAAGCAAGAAAATAGTATTAAAATGACTCATCAATTGACTCCTCTCTCTGATATAAAGTCTTCTTGTGGTAACGGGTGCTTGTTGGCCGCAGTTTCAAGTTCTGAACACATAGTTATCTCGTGTAATTATCTTGATTATTCTTTGATTCTATTTAGAAAGACAAGCCACCAGTTTTGATATCCCCAAGAATGTTCTTGAGCTATGACAGTAAGTTTGCTTATCATTTGAACTAAAAGTATTTCAGCGATCTTTTTATAGTACAAAAGTTGAAAGTCGCCTCGAAAATTGGCGACACTGCGCTGAAACCGTACTACTTCTCCGTCTACCATACTTACTCCGTCTACGTTCTATGCAGTAACGGCTGGTAGCATTATGCGTGGCGGTCAGTTTACAGCAGCGTCAGGTGCCCGCGTACTCTTCTTCTGGTGTTCATTTCGTAAAACATTTGTGGACAAGGCTAACTCCTTATTTCCGACAAATTTTAGCAGTTTGTTTTGATTGATATTCTTTCCTTAAGAACCTCACCGTTGGCAGTTAAGAGCTTACATTTATCAGGCGAGGGATGTGTTGGCAAAAGACAAGGAAGGAGTTTCAGGTAAAGTAGCATATTGTGCCATATTTGTTGAAGTTATCAGCGGACGTTAGGGCTGACGAAACGGACGTACTAAGTTGAATGGAACGATATTGATCTAAATTGTACCTGTGAGTTAGTTTTATTTTCTCTTGTCAATATGTACAAGATTTCAGTGTCAACATCGAAGGTAAGATGTGCGTAAACTACCGATGCCGTAGTTTCCTTGTTTAGGTTTGACACCTTTTGACATCATAGCACTTTACACTACTGCAATTGCTTGCCGTGTTCCACGTAATCGTTATTAAACAAGTTTTTGAATTGTATTTTGAATTTTACTTCTTGTTGTGTATTATAGAGCAGATTTTGATTCTGTTTACTGTTGAAATTAAAGTCTTAGTTTTTAGTGCCTTAATTAAGGTGATTCATTAGATTGTAGTATCGTGGGGCTAGTATATAACATGAAAGTTAGCAACAGTTTTGTAACTCTACCGCTCTTCTGCACGATATTTGGAGATGCATTCCAAGCCAAGGCAAAGGGTATAACCCTAAAGTGTTAATAGCATGGGGTCTGTGGACTCCATTAAATTAGCCCCCCTACTTTATTTACCCTGGCCACGCCCCTGGATGCAGTAACGTTTTGTTCAACCGAAGTTTTATTTATCCATTCATTTATATATGTATTTTTTATTCGCATATTCATATGATTAGGGTTTTTTTGTGTAGATATTTTTTGTGTATATTTTTGTTCTTATGTCTTTTCTCCCTTCTCCCTCGCGTGCTTGGTCACCTTTTCTCAATCTAGACCCCTACGCTAAAGTCGCTTTCGAAAATCAATCCCAAATCACAAGGGTGATAAAGCAGACAGTATGCCCTGATTGGGATCAAACACTCATTTTTGATGAACTAAACATCTATGATAATCCCAAGCTTGTTGCTGAGAGCCCGCCGAATGTTGTCATTGAAGTCTTCGACAAAGATCAAGTGGTGAGGAAATTAATTTACTCAGCTCATTTGTGATTTGCATTTCTCCTGACTCAATTGTTTATACCTTGTGTATTTATTTAAAGGCATCTCCTATTTATTTTTTGAATCCTGAGTTCCTTTATGTACTTTTGTGGCCCAATTAAGTGGTCTAATTGAGTAGACTAGCGTACATCTTGTTCCGGGAGACACTACAGTTTGACTGAAGACCTTTCAGCGACTTATGAATAAATTTTGTTTAGCCAGATTTGTTCCCATAATCGTCGCTTTTTCAAAAATTGCTCTTTGGGGCCTTAAGTTTTAATTTAGCGTTCATTTTAAACTTGGGCTTCATCCACCACAAAAAGTACTGTTTAGTGGTTTCAAAGTACGTTTGGGGAATAACTTTCCCTGTTCGTGTTAGACATGACGACCTTAAGCACTAAAAAGCACAGAAATTTTATTCAGTTTTTTATTACATTTACAGTTTACTTTCTTCTCATAGGGCAAGGATGAGTTCTTGGGTCGTTGTGTCGTTCAACCTATTGTAAAGCTTCCAGGCGTCAAATCTTCCGCACCGCGTCTTCTATGGCATCCAATCAAGAGAGGAGAGGACAATTCGGGTGAATTATTGGCAGCGTTTGAGTTGTTTTTGGTAAGTTCGTCTATGTTATAATATTATAGGTTTACCGGTTATGCAATCAAGATGTCAGGAAATTGCAGTCCCTAAATTCCGGCGCTCTTGTCGTCAATGCCCTAAATATTGTTTATCAATCTTGCAGCCAATTTCTATCCCCCTTCTGCATAGTGAAAGCAACAGATTTCTTTATATTCAGGTGTGATATAATTTGTGCCCTATTAAGTTTGAATAAGGGCACCTTGTCCTCTTTCCGATTTCTTTAGGAATGTTAGGTGAAGTTTGCACGAAAATTGATCGAAATTTGTCACAATTGCAATTTTTGAACCGATAGTTATCTTGCAATTACAAGTCAAAAGACGGGCAAAATGTAAGGCACATACTGTGACTGTTGCTCAATGATTTCTACGTTAACTTGAGCAACCCAGATCCTCATTTAGGACGAACGTTTACTTAAGAAATAATTTACTGAATTACAGATTTTAGTATGGTATGAGACGTAATATTTACACGTAACAGAAAGTCATTTTTCCTCTACGATGTTACCTGATACGGCGCCTGTCCATGTATTCTGTAATCTGGTATTATTACTCCTATCAATGTATTCAGGTATTACCCCTATCCATGTATTAAGTATAAGCCCTATCCGTGTATTCAAGTATGACCCCTATCCATACATTGTTGTTATTCAGGTTCACTCTATCCAAGTATGGCCCTTATACAGATAGCGGCCGACTCGGGTATATACCTGACTTTACCCTTATAGTCGGTAATAGAGCAAAAGCAAGATCCATGTTCAACAAGATAAATAATCTTTTCCATTCCTTGGTTTAGGATGAAGGAGGCGATCTTCCTTTTTCCCCACCGCTGAAAGATGGCCGCTTCATTGTTCCCAATGGAATCAGACCTGTGATGGTCAGGACAGGGATCGAGGTGAGTACTAAGTATAAACTTTTATAAGCCACATATTTATTCGAATCTTTGCATCAAAAGTTGGAAATATTTCCAATGTTGTGTCTTTTCCTCGTCCATTTTTGGAAGCTGATATGCTTTTTATGTCGAAAATATTGAATGCAAATACGAAGAAATACTTCTGCAATTGAATGTTATGCCAGATATGTTCTATGTGTTATCAACGAGCTTTGTGGAACCGCTATCTTAGCACGTATGGCGTCATATTTACAGTCATGAGACCCTGGTTCGGTGCTGCGGTTGTTATTATGCCTACTTCTGATCCCTTTCTTCTCAGATTTTGTGCTGGGGCGTACGGAACATGAAGAAATTTCAGCTTGCTAATGTCTCTTCACCAAGTATTTTGTTTGAAGTTGGAGGACATATGCTGAACTCGTCGCTTATAAAAGACACTAAGAGAAATCCGAATTTCGACAATCCTACGCTTTTCTTCGATGTGGTGAGTACCGGCAGAATTTTCTTGTAGGATTTGATAGTATTGGTGGAATTACTACAAGGCAGTGCCATAATGCTAGGATAGAAGACAACGAACAATTCCTGAATTGGCAATCTTAAGATTTAACGATACAATAGATTAATTAAGGCCTTGTAAGACGAAAAGAGGCAGGAAAAATCGTTTATTTCTGCAACAGAGCAGTGAAGTAGCAACTATTGTGTTTTATTTTCGAGTTTTAGATAGAGCTCTTTAGGTATTAGATTATTATATTAGATTGCTTTCCTTGAATTTTGCTTCACCTCATGGAACAGAAAAGTTCTTGATATTTTATTCCTTTTCTAGTATTTGCCGAAAGATGAGCTGTACGCACCACCGTTGAACATCAAAGTTCACGACAACAGATCTTTTGGTAGAAAGCCCGTCGTTGGCATGCACGTGATCAAGTCTTTGTCTTCGTTTCATAGAGAGGCTTTAAAACCAGCTACCGATGAGGAAGTCCAAAGTAAATCCTTGCTTTATTTAATTGCATTTCTGACGTCGAGGCTGAACGCCTTCCATGATTTTTGAGATGGATGCTTTCGTGTACCGCTTGAGAAAGGAGTATTTTCCTAATTTACTAAGGGTATGCCTCGTATGAAGTGTTGATGATTTTAAGTGCACGATATGAGTTGGTCCTACCAATTGATTATTGACGAATTCAGAAACATTTGAATATGCGGAGGGATTAATTTTATCAAATGAACTTACCGATTCCTTCCCCTACGCTCTATTTATGATCAGAATTTTTAAATAGCTCCCCTTAGTATAGTGGATAAAACGAAGATCTCGCCAGCCAGTGGCGGCAAGTTCGAATCCGTGTCACCGCAAACAAAATACCATTTGCGAGAGAAGATAACATGAGCCCACAATAAAAAAGAGCTAACGTCTTAATAAAGTTCCTTATCCCTGGCTTAGGAATCAGCCACGCTCGATAAGGTGGTTGCTGCAAAATGATACTAGGTGTAGAATCTAGACGAGCAGATGTTTGTTGAATGGTATCGCTAAGGCGCTGGCTATAATTCGCAGTTTTTGGTATTTCGTCATACTATTTTATGTACAGTTCCGAGAAATTTTTGCAGTATCATACACGTAATGGTTATGACGTTGGTGATGTTAAAGTTGATGGCAATACGTTGACCAAAAATACCACTTAATCACTACCATATTGTCTCCTAGTTCAAGGTGGTGCTGGTCCAGAGCCTAGTGGTGATGTGGTGTTGGCAATCGAAGAAAAGAAAAAGAAAAAGGTAATCATCCAGTGATATTTAACAAATCAAAAATATTCAGATAACCACTTTGGTTGTCGTGTAATATTGATTTTAAGAACGATCTAGCGTTTGAAGCATATTCGGTTCCAGTCCCTTTTTATGGATAGATTTCTGTCCGTTCAAATATAAGCACAGTTGCGGACCTTCATTGTTAGTCAATCATAGTTAAGAACCAATTAAAGTGTTTAAACGATTATTTTCTTTAGTTTCTCCTTCAAATTACCGTTCGCAATTATCAATTGAACCTGCAAATTTGTTAAAACACGGTTCCTTTAGACTACCTCCTTAATGATATGACATTATAGTGATATTGATTGCAGATTTATTGAACGTAATGGCGGAAGACAAAGGATTCATAATATATGTCCATTTTTACTCGGTTGTGGCTTTAGAGATTTGTTTAGCCTATCTGAGAGGCGTATGAAGAAGTTTGAAAATCGGATTTGGTTACAAAGGAATTTGCTGGCGTGTATCTGATATAATATAAATATTATACTTAAACGTATATTGTTTGTGCGTTTTATAGGATTGCAATAGATTGGCAACGGAAACAGAGTAGAGAAAATTGTGATAATGTGAAAATACGTTGGAGAATATTAGGCGATAAGAGTACTTTGTATAGCGCAGAACACATTTTATGATTTATTTTGTAGTTTCTTCTTGGTAACTAGTTGTGACGTTCAGTAAAACCTTATAACATCGAACACCCATGGGACTGTAAGGTGCTTGGATTGTACAGAGGTTTGGATAGGGTGTGGTTTAATGAAATGGGGAGGAACTCGAAGTATCGTTCGTAGCGGATAGAAAGCAGGTCTTTGGGAGTCTGGTTATTACAGGTTTCATAGTATTATGCTATTACAGGTATTGTGTGTTGCTAAGTATCAATACTTTTACAAAGCAGGTCTTGCCAATAGTTTAATACATTACAATAGAACACTTTTATTTCACATTTCATAGGGTCATTTGGCATGTATGGTCTATTTGGTCATCATTATTCCTTTTTTAACCATGACATTTTAGTTGAGGACTACCCCATTTTGTAAATGTTCTCATTCCATGTGATTCCATATTAAATTATCGTCACGTTTTGTTTTTCTTTTGGATTACTCTTGATTTTTTAACAGCGACAGAAGATATTAAAAGTCATTGGCAAAGGAGTACCTAAAACCATCAAGCATAAAGTTCTCAAACATGGTCGCCTAAAAAGACCTAGATTCCGGAGAAAACCAAAATTATACGTAAGACCAACCAATAAACAGAAATAAATAAACAGGACACGTTAATGTAGCACACCAATGTATAACCATAGACTATATGCTTATAAATACACTAAACTAATATTAACAGTAGAAAATAAATTGACCCAATTATTTATGCACACATTTTAGGAATGAATACGAAATAAAAATATGTATAATAATAGTAATAATAACAATAACAGTAAAAATATTATAAAATCAAAGGCACTTTGTACTGCACTCTGCTATAAATACTTTGTAGATATCCATTTCAGCGCAGAAATCTACGGAAGATACGCAATCTCCGTATTAATATTATTTACTTGTAACTTTTCTAATAATTTTTTTTGTTTCTCGCACCAGTGCACATTACGGCTTGTTGATTTTGTATTCTTAATTGTCTTAGTTTGGTTCAAATAATATCGATAAGATATCTCTACTTTTTTGTTGTGGGACAAATTCGCCCCGTATATTAGGACATGTAAGATGTAGTATCAAAGGTTAAATGATTTTGCCTTAGATAGACTCAAGTCAACGTCAACGATAAGATGGCTAATATTGTCGAGATGATCGTATTTAGACTGTTCAACTTCCATGCAGTCCTTAATTCGATTACCACAAAGAAAGATAGCAAACGAAAAGTTAGTTGATGGCATCAGGAAGGGGATTCCGCCAGGCAGGCTCACTGCTTCTACCAAGTCTATCCGCAGTTCAGCCAGTTTTGATTGGAACACGTTCCAACCCTTCAAATGTAAGATTATCTTTACCTCTTGGAAAATGCAAGTAAGGTCTTGGCCTAATTACCAGAGGTAGCTCTCTTGTTGTCAAACTAAAGGAAATGACGTTACTCTAGATGAATGAAGACGTGAGTTGTGAGACGCAAGTCAAAAAGCTTGTTAACTCTAGATACGAGTAACACCATTTAAGAAAAAGGTTACTTTTATAATCGTTGACTTCATAATTCATTGCAACTATTTAGGAGTAGTAACTTGTGCTGTACCTGTTAAGAGTAGCATTATTCGGTCAGTCGAGTTAGTGGTATAGTAACTATAGACCGACATTTAATCAAGACGTTGCCATATTCAGACATTTTGTCTGTTAACAAATACAACGCATTGCGCACTAAACCAATGAAGCTTAATTGAAATGACTTGAATTTAAACTGGTTGTCAAGGTCCTCCAATTCGTACTGTAAACTATGATAACCTAAAGTCATCAAAATTCATTCAACGTAATTGCAAGTAATAATAGCTTTCTGTATTTCGCAGTTTGAGTTTCAGTTTTTCTCTTGTCACTTGAGCGTAAAGGCAAGTATGTGATGAAAACACATCTTTCTTGAAGTTGTTTTTATCTATTTTTAATTCAAAACATTTAAAATTCATAATTATTTTGTATTTTCGTAGGAACTTTTACCTGAGGAAATCTTCGATTGGTGGTCAAAGTATTTTGCTTCAACAGGTGAACTACATAAAGCCGGTGATTATTTAGAAAAGGGTTTTGACAAGTTAACGGTAAGTAAATGTACTTTTACATAATAAGTGTTACACCTAAAACGCGCACTCGCCTAAAACACACGCACGCAGACACATGTACACACGCGTTCACTCTGGCGTACTGTTACGGACTCACTTCATGCGCACGTTTTTCTGCGCACGTACCAGCACGTATGTGAGTCTCGATGTAATGTGTATTGAGAGTTATACGCAGGTCGTAATTTGAGTTCTGTTTGTTATTTATTTGATATCGTAAGGTTTCGTTTTCTGCCTCCTTTCCAGTTATTTAAACGTCTTAAATTTAACAAAATGCTACGCCTCCCTACCTAGCCAGACTTGTTACGTTAACTGCTTGCTATGCATGTGAAAAGGTAGTCCACTAAGTTGTCTACAGAATTGACACCACAAAAACTCGTAGCTGTAAAATTGTCTTCCTTTGACAAGTTTGATCATATTTTACAGATCTATAGGAAAGAACTTGAAGAGTCGGAAGCATTTTGTGGATTCAAGGACTTTGTCAGCACATTTTATTTACGAAGAGGCAAAGATGAAGATGACGAAGAGGAACCGTCTGTTGGGGAATTCAAGGTATTTCTTAGAAGCATTTCGGTAACACTGCAAAACAATAAATTGCCATTAGCGAGCTTTGGAACAAGTGTTGAGGTTGACTTGGCTACATGCCCCTTTATGTAATAAGGTGACCATACTGCACAATTGGTATTCGGCTGTTAAATGTATTGCAACAGTGTTTCGTCTTCGTCCCAAATTTATCAGACCTATTCTCGATTGGCCCATGCCAACATTTATCTTACAGATTTTTATCCGCTATCCAAGTATGAAGTAACTATTTACTTCTGATGAGGTGGGAGAGAACTGAGTTATAATGTTTTTTGCTATATTTGCGAGAGGATAGAGAGTTCGTTCATATTGTAGAGTGGGCGAGAACAGAGTTCATATTGTTTTCACAATAGTTGCAGGACAAGCGAGAGTTGTCCTGATTGGAAATCAGTTCAGACAGGACGATAAATTGTTGCCATATTAACTGGGAAAGGGGAGTTGCCATCTTGCTAAAATATTTATGGAAAAAAGCAGTTTTGTCTTTGTGTTAAGGGGGTAGGATGTTAAGGGGTAGCCCTTTACTAGCGGTGGAGGGTTTTCTTGTGAAATAAATGCTTTTGCTTTACCTGGTGCCTGATGATATCATTGTCACCAAATTTATTTCCTCATCTTTTTAGAATATATCATGTCATTTTCATACTTACTTTAATTTTCTTGTATCTTTTTATCCTCAGGGACTTTTTAGAACTTATCACCTACCAGCCGATCCCTCTGAGCCGCTTCCTCCAAAATTTTTCAAAACTTTGCCGTCGAGTAAACCAGTAGAATGCATAGTCAGAGTTTACATTATAAGAGTAAGTGCTACTCTAAGTGAAATATTCTGTAAATAAAAACCCGTGTTGAGGGTTCACGACTATATTACGTGGGTATTGTAGAGAAGAATTTGTGTGCGGTGCCCTTTTTTGTTGTCTTGTCGTGTCTTGTCGTATGAGATAGTATCGTGCCAAATCTTAACTCATCATGCTATATCTTGGTAAATCATAGTATACCTTGTCTTATCGTATCTTATTACGTCCGCTAGGCGGTTATGTTTTTTTGCTAAGGTTTGTTTATCCGTCTGTCTGTTCGTTAGCAAGATAACACAAAAACGTATGGATGGATTTTGATGAGTTTTTCATGAAGTGTCTGACCTGGGATTAGGAACAAATAATTAAATTTGTGGGGAAATACGGATCACTGTCTGGATCCAGGAATTTTTTTAAGCATTCTTTGACGTTAGGAGATAAGACAATTTTTCGCATTTGTTTAGAAGACAGCAGGAATATCAACGGTAATTGCATTATAAGTAATCTCCAGCAGTCCTCATTGTTACTACTTTTTGCGCATGACGAAGAAACTTGGATTTTGGCGGTTTTCATCCGCTGTTCACGAATACCTATCGCTTCATTGCCGCTATTCAAAAGTATCTGAAATTCTTAAAAGTCAATTTGTGCTCACTTTGTGATGATTATCGCATACACCGTCTTTCAGACTGCTCCGCGGTGACTCGCACAAACGTAAGCAGACTAACCTTGATGATATAAACATCATACGGTGTGCGCCTACTTACTAACGGATAGTTACTTCTAGGTTAAGTATTCGCCAGCACTCCTTATTCTTACTACTTTTTGGATACTTTTTAGGCGATCGAGTTAAAGCCACAGGATCCTGGTGGCAAAGTAAGTGTTGAAGAAGAGGCTGTTATGCTTATTGTCCCATTTTTAAAAATATTGTCCACACTCACGCGCAAATGCCACTTTCGTATTGTAATGTTATTACTTTGTCCTCATTATTGGACCCTTTATCTGACTTATTTAACCTTCAAACGTAACCCGTGTTAGTTTTATAAGGGAAATTGGACAGCAGGTTTTAGTTTGATTTGAACTATAACCATAAAAATCGCCTTGAAAAGTTGCGACATTGCGCTAAAAGATACTTAGAAGCTTGCAGTTTCACCCCAATGTCGCAATTTTCAAGGCGATTTTCAAGTTTTGTACCGCAAAAAGATTGTTAAACTATAATCCTGTAGATCAATGGTCAGATGACTAACCAACATTGCTAATGTGGATTGTGCATTTTTGTTACTTTATGCCGTGTTGTGTCGAAGAGAGAACAGTAGCTGACATCGTGAACTACTACGTTTGAAGGTAGCTTTGATGCATCTTAGATTTAAAAAAGGACGAAAGATGTGTACATCTTATTAATAGGTGTTATGATGAAGAATGGTAAGTGATATATCACAGAATTATGGTAAGTTATAGGCAACATGTTTGACACGGAATGAGGGAGTGGATGCCGTCAAAGTCTAAGCTGAAGGATGGTGTATAAGATCTTGGAAGATGTCCAGGAAACCTTTGATCTAGTTTATAGACGACAATAGGATATTCTAAGAGAAGAATAACTTAGGGACCAGTAGTTATAGAAAGAGGACTTAATCTCAACCCTGCCGGTAAAAAACTATCACGATAAAAGTCAGAAATGACACACAGTCCACCTTGGACATTCTGTAGCTTGCTATTTCACTGATAGTAGACACTAATTATGGCAGCAGTTCATAGTTATTTATTTGAAAATGGCTCATTTAGCATTGTGCTGTGTAAACCAAACTAAGCCCTAGCTATCAGTTAATGGCTTAGTTGTCAAAAGGAATGAGTCATTAAGTTTAAAGATCCCGAGAGATCGACAGCCCGATGTTTTTATGGTCTGATAAAGCGACATGGTCAAGCCACTTTTAATATGACAATGTTCGTGACAGAAATCATAAATCTCTCCTTCTCCTTGAAGAGCCCTTTACGATATCCTTCCGTATTAAAGGTTGACATTTTTCTACTTTTGATTTTTTTAACAGGCTGATCCTTACATTGTAGTCGAACTAGGGAAAGAGAAAGTTAGTGATAAAGACAATTATAAACCAAACACTATTGATCCGATATTTGGAAGGTAGAGAGAAAGTTTTATGTTTATTGCAATTATTAATGATTATCACAATTCATACAAAGATAAATGGTAATCATCAATGTTGGCATAGGTATCATTATCAGTCTAGCTTGTGTAGCTTGTATCGAATGCAGGTGATTTTGATGCTGGTGCTAGGAAATGTCGCCAAGAAGTAATTTCCTCGTTACCATTTGTCCACAGTAGCATATCTCTAGTTTTACATTCTTACGACATATCTTTATCCGTGCATCCTTGTGAGATACCTCTTTTTTGCATTCTAATGACGTATCTCTACTTATGCATTCTTATGGCAATATGTTTTTACCCGTGCATTCTTATAACCTATCTCTACTCGTGCATTCTTATGACATATATCACTCGTGTATTCTTATGACATATATAACTCGTGTATTCCTATGACATATATCACTCGTGCATTCTTATGTCATATATCTACTGGTACATCCTGACGACTCCTTAAAGTTGAATCTGGTTTAATTCGCAAAGTACTCCAAATTTTGAAAAGTCTTGACTTCATGGACTCGGT
The DNA here is from genome assembly GCA_024741275.1 of Chironex yamaguchii. Lineage (NCBI taxonomy): Eukaryota > Metazoa > Cnidaria > Cubozoa > Chirodropida > Chirodropidae > Chironex > Chironex yamaguchii. Next base: position 20,444 of record JANTCA010007105.1, read on the forward strand.
GGAAGCCATGGATACAGGAGCTTTATCATGACATGAAAAAGCATACGATGATAAAGCTCCTGTCTACTCCTAGTTTTCTTCGTGTATTTTTGCGATCTTGATGGTAAATCGTAGTACTGCTTTGTGTGTGCGTGCAGTAACATCGTGCTATATTTTGAAATTTTGTTTATTCAGGCAATATTTTTCGAGGTACTTGGTTCCTAATTTTGAGGCCAGAACACCGAGTAACATTGCCAAGGTTACTTGGATCGTAAATTGTGTTGTTTAAGCCAAGACCTCATCAAAACGAAATGATGCATAAAATGGTAACATTTTCATCCGTCGTCACTCGCTCTAACACCGCTAAGTTTCCACTGAGTTTCCACTAGGCGCAGATGATTTGAGAGCGCGTGTTTTGTTGCCTTGCTTCCTGACACTCCTCCAGATCCTGTATGGATTTAATGGTTGGAGTCTTATCCGATCTTAATTCAGTGCTAAGTTCTTGATAACAAAAATCGTGTTGCTCTTGCTTTAGGTCGTTTGAATTAACAGCCAACATCCCAATACAAAAAGACTTGAAAATCCGTATTATGGATTATGATCTGATGAGTCGAGATGATCTTATTGGAGAAACAGTGATTGATCTGGAGAACAGATACTTATCCAAAGCCCGTGCCACCTGTGGACTGCCGCGTACTTACCATACGTAAGTTTACTGAAAGTAAAGTTTACTGTTTTATGAAAGTTAGCAAATTGTGATCTGTATTCAACTGACTCAATTTTCATCGACACACGTTTTTACGATCACTGTGCATTATGACCGTTTTTCATCCAAATTTTCTATTTCTTTTGGTCGGTCTATTTTCAATTGCCACCCGTTTTCACTGGCCCATCAGCTGTCTTTTCGATCGCCGGTGCTGATAATGCTCGAGTTTGTGTGATAGTTGCCTGTGTTTTTGGATGTGGTTGATCGGTACCTGCATTTACTTTGTATTCCGGTGTCTAATTGATGTTTATATCTTACTATTATACACTTTGAACATTAATACTTTTACCATGTCGTTATTCTGTGCGTGAGGTACTTCTATTCCGACGTTCATTTCATGACGAAGTGTCTGACTGAAGCGGATACTGGGAAAGATTTTTGACGACATCAACAGGCACAATATAGGAAGGTGATATTTTAATCTCGCTTTGTGACATGGTCTGAAAATATAAACCTATTTTTAGGTCTGGCCCCTTCCAGTGGAGAGACTCAAAAAGTCCAAAAGAAATTTTAGATGCGTGGTGTGAACGTAATAATGTCCGCAAGCCTCAGTATCTTAGCAATACTCAGATGGTGCTCGAGGGACAAGTCCACAATTTGGAGGACTATGGTATGGTATTGCATCCTTTGTTGCATTTTCATGTGTATAATCGCTTACGCTGCTATGCACTTGACTTGTTTTACACCAATAAGAAATCAGGCGAAGACCTTTCAATCTTGTAAACAAATTATGACTCTATTCTACGTCCATGGGAACCAGGATTACGTTGGACTGGATTAGAACTGCGCTTGTTTTTCTTACATCAGTTCCCGTTTATGGGATTAAAATATATTTATAAGATCAATTTCGAATGTGAAAGCCGAAACACAAATAAGAAAAAGTTGCAGTTAATATAAATTACTCATGAGTGGGGCATTATTCAGTAAGAATAGTTACGTTAGTAGGGAGCAGATCGGGATCGAACTTGTAATCCTCGGACTCATATGCCATCTCACTGTGCCATCACGACACAAAGATTTGATGAAATTTTGGTCTCAAAGTAGATGATGGTACTGTTGTTTATGGAACTATTTTGGTCGTGGTTAAGTTTAAGGTTCCAGGTTTATTAACGAAAAAATCCAGACCAGTTCCCACTCTTGATTATCAAAACACTAATACGTTTATCTGCTGACAAATATTAATTGCCTAATACACTTAAGTTGTCTTAAGATTTTAGTTTAATTTGATTTCGACAACATATTGAAGCTGCTTCAAGGAGCAATCGAGTTAATGGAGATGAGCTGAATAATATATCATCTCCCATTATGGTTACTTTAAATCGGCTTCTGTGAACCAATGCTGTGACGATGGTTATGTCATTTCCGTTTGTCTCCAAATACTTCTTGTGGCGCATGCTTTCTCTGCTATAAGTGGCTTTCAAACTTGCTAGTTGCTTGCGTGTAGCGTAAACACAGAAATGAGGATGGCGCTTACAGTTGTTTTTAGGCTTTGTTGAGCAGGAGCAATAGTGTAACATATAGTGTGATATCTAGTACGGGATATCTGTCCTACAGTGTGTTTTCATAATGTAATGGGTACTAAATTGCTTCCGTCTTCTGCATATGGTAATTCCGTTTGTCTTGTGTGTTTCTTTTGCGCATCTGAGGCATAAACTGCCCTTTTTTCTCCTTTTCTTTCAGATACGCTTTCAGGTACGATGCAAATGGTCGCATAGGCAGTAGGCATTTGTTAGTCAATTCGCTGGCGTCAGAATGTAATACAAAATATCATTTGCACTTAAGTTGTTACTGCGGGATTTTAGTTATTTTTTGTTAATTGCATGTAAAGTGCCTTCTTTGTTCAATTCTTTTTTTAAATCGGGATTTTCATTTTTCATCTTTTAAATGACTTTATGTAACATTGAAGACTATACCATATGCAAAGTAAAATGATACCTTTATTTTGGGAGAGTTAATGAAGTATGCTGTTAACGGATTTTTAGCTCTTATCTGGGTTGTAGCTGTAATATTACCCATATTGTAATATTTTGTTTTTTCGGTATGCTTCTTAAGGGATTTTATAATATTTTACTACATTTTCAGGGAATATCTTACTTTTAAGCTGTTTATATGCTTAATGGTTTATCTTAAGAAAGAAGGAATTTAAGCACTACTTAATGTCTTTTGGTGTATCTGTAAAGTGAAGGTATGTGCACCTTTGGGTATGCGGGAACGGGGCTGGTGTGGGGCCATTTTGGGAACGCTGCACAGAAGTCAGTATAAGACATGCGTTTTTCTTTTTCTTTTCAGAACCTGTGACAGGTATGGCGATGTCGATGTTCACACACACATATACAAACACGCTTATGATGCATTCTCATTCACAGACACGAGCGCTTGTTGACACATGGCAAAGGATTTAAATTAATTTTGATGTTGCTTTACTTGATTATACCATCTAGCTGCTCTTGAGTGTTCGTTATCTGCACTTTCGACTTGGAGGGGATACCTACTGGGGATAATGCAGGGCATAAGTAAACTCCGGCCACGCGAAATATAAGCTTTTTTATGAATTTGGTGTGCAAATCTTTGTTTCAGAATAAAGGGGGTTTTATCTCGTGTCCAGTGTTGATATCACCTTTGTAGCTTATAGTTTCATTTTGTTGCATTTTTTTATTGTACCCTGTACACTTTTGGTCTTAAAAGGAGGAAAATGTGCACTGATCGGTATTCAGTAAAGAATTTTATCTGTTGCTTTACATGGAATTGGTATTGTCTTGGTTTTCTGGCATTGGTTTTCTGATGATCAAACTCGAAAGTCAGTTTTAATAAAGGTGTATTTATTGAACAAGTCTTTGTCACCAATAGGCAATGATACTAGCTTTAAAAAGGTGCTTTGTGGGTATCACAGCAGAAAGATGTCCATTAATTAGTAATGCCAGGCACATTTAACCAAGTTATGTGGAGTAGTCGTCCTTATTTTGTTTGTTTGGCAACAGACCCTCATGAACTTACAGTTAGAACTGAAGGGTTATCTTGATATGGCCCTGCCCTTTGCGATGATGCTTGCATTTTATATTCCACTGCGTCTCTCTTACTCGTAATGATTCAGTATTGTTGTCATAGGAGTTATCCGTAAACTCGCATGTTTCGCCCGTTCTCTTGTAGAGGAAAATATGGTCTCCAGTGTACACGTTGGACCATCTGATCAGCGCCTTGCTCTTCATGTCCTCAACTCAAAACCACTGGTTAAGGAGCACATTGAAACAAGATCGCTTTACAACCCATTAATGCCGAACATGGATCAGGTAGAGATACTGTTTGCAATGCTTTAGAAATAGTTTCATTCGTGACGTAGTCGTGACATCAGTTACTTTTGTGTGCATTGAACTTTTAAAGTTTCGTAAAATAAGTCGTGTTTGTCTTCCCAGACAAACGCGTTTTAATTCCTTAGTGGACTGTTGGTAAATGAAAAAGGCTGACTGCTATAAAGATGTATTAGTATCCTTGCCATATCCACTGAGGAATTGAAATCCAGATTTGGGTGTGACCCAATATAGGGGCCACGCCCCTATTTCGTATTAGAGATGTTACATGAGAACAAAAATGTAACGTTTAGGTCCGTGTTGCTCAGGAACCTAGGCATTTAGTTAATCTTCGATAAAAATGTTTACCATATAAAAACAGAAGTTACAAAAGCAAGGTGAAGCAAATGTCGTATCATAAGAGCAATACTTGACCGTGAGTTCGCCACAGGTAGGCTTTGATTTACTATGAAAATAGCAGGATTGTTGGTGAGGCGTTTTTTTCTTACACTGTATTGTTTTTCACTGTCTATCAATTGAATTTTTTTTCAGGGTCAATTGGAGATGTGGATCGACATCTTTCCCAAGTCCCTTGGGCCTCCAGGTCCGCCAGTAAATGTTACACCCAGGCAACCAAGAAAGTGAGTTTAAATTTTTCAGGCGGTGGGTACATTGCTATTATAGTCATATCTGCAACATCCATGTGCCTTTATACGATACTTTACTTCCCACTTAAGCACGTTTGACACCTGCCCTACACTTCCCTCACTATGGCTGCATCCTCGCTCCCTATAGCTACGTTCACTCTTGTTATGGCGGCGTGCTCGATCCCTGTAACTGTCTTGTTGCTTCGTATGGCCCTGCCTCCTCGCTCGGAATATAACGTCTTTTCCTTTCATATTGTTAAGGTTATCCAGTCGCGAATTTGTGGCCTTAAAAAATGCCAAACGTTGCTGTTCTTTTTGGGAGAGAATACATTTAAGCAAGCCAGTTTAAGGAATTTTTAACCTATTTTATAATTTTGGATAAATTTTGCTTAAATGAATATTGCATAGACTGTCAATTGTGGGAAACGTTTCGAGGTATTTTGAGTCCTTGTTAAGTGCAATATAATTTGTAATTGACATAGTGACAAGATATCATCGTGATATGTTTATTCAGTGTAAAGTTCATCGTTTCTATTACGATATAGTTACACTTGTTCGTGGGCGTGACTGGTTTTTTTGTCTCGCGCTCTGCTAGCCGTCGTCGGATGATGTGACAACTTGCTGTGCGTTGATGTTTGATGCCGCTCAGTTGCGTTTCCTAGATTGTTGATTACAGTAGAAACTGTATAGAGCTATACCTTGGCATTGTATGCATATGTATATGTATATACCTTGTATGCATCCATACCTCTAGAATGCATATACTTCTTGCCCTGTTGATTATCCTAGGTAAAGTCTGATGTGTATTGTCTTCGCTGTCTAGTTATGAGCTTCGGGTCATCGTCTGGA
>JANTCA010007116.1:0-33774 GCA_024741275.1 Chironex yamaguchii
AACTGGTAACCCTCAGACTGAAAAGCCAACACTCAAACCTCCGTGCCATCATGGCACAAGGTTTGGTGAAGGACTATTTCATGCGTACTTTAGCGTTTTGTCTTACAAAAAACCAAAATGTCATTGCATGGATTAATCAAACATCATCCAATGACTGTAATATGCCCAACAATGGCATGCACATAATACAATTTTTTTGATGATTGACTGGTATAGCTTCAGCATGAGCTGTCGGGTATTCTAGCAAATACATTCACTTTACTTATGTGCAATATATTACAAATCACACTGAGCCAGGTATGTGTAATTAGTGAATTTTGCCATCTACTTCATTGCTAGAAGAAAAAAATATGAAAACACTATATTCCAGTGTGACCACTTAACGATGGAAAGAGCTCTTAAATTGCCAAGACTGCTTTGTTTACAACTTATTCTAAAGGAGAAGGACACCTGCCCAGAAAGCCAATGCTAAGAGGATCATCCCCGCGTTAGCCCCCCCCAGAAGGAAACCTGACATGTAAGGCAATAACCATGCTATGGCATGTCAAATCTGGCCATTGCTTTTAACTAGCCAGGTCTAAGTATAGGATCAAACCAGATGTACTCTGTATGTGCTCAGATAAGTAAAAAAAAATTTGATGTTGCTCTCTTATATTGCTGCCTTACCATATTTAAAAATGTGCAGCTTATTGTTTTTTGTGTTTGAGAACAGGAATGGTCAAAACTGTTTGGGATGGAGGACTGTAAATTCAACAGTAACCATATTTTAATGTTATATGGAATTGTTGTATGTGGGTATGTGGATGTTTTTTGTAGCATACTCATTGGCCAGCTTGGCTGATTCCCATGCCAGGGTTAGAGTATTAACCGGACAGTGAGCTGTATATAAAGTTACTAGTGGTATTCTATTTAGTTGATGTGAATGCAAACTTGAAACCACTAGCAAGATTGCCATCTTATCTAGTATACCAATTATTATCAATCATGCCCTTGGGGACAAAGTTATCAGGGTTGTTCTGCAGATGATACCGTTTGATAAGTTATACACATATGCTAGTATGCTAGGACTATAATACTTTCTTTTCCAGCTGGGTGAAGGATATACAACCTCATTTTGATGAAACTACCAGGGAGTTCAATTACACAGAATTTCCTACTGTTGAATATACATCGCTATATCAAAGTCTTCTTCTGCTTTTAAAAGTCTCCAAGAATGTGGAGTCAGATGTTAAAGGTATGTGCTTTTGAAAAAAGTTAAATGTTCCAATTGCAAAGTTATTAAATCCCATCTCAAGAGAAAGGACTATGTAATGTTGAGTTTATAAAATTGCACAGTTTCCTTAACAAAATCACTTTGAAAATTTGTGACATTGTGCTAAAAATATATATATAAGTTTTTTTCCTCACTTTCTTCAGAGTGTGAATTGTGAAAAGGAAAATATAGATTGTTCATGTTGTCATTATATTTGAAACTGAAGACTAATCAGCTAAAGATTTTTTCATTGTGTATTCCCAAAAGTTCATTTTTCTACCAATGTAAAGTAGTCTATATTACTGTTATCATATCTGGCAACATGCTCAAAGTTATAAGTTTAAAATGGAAAAATAGATACTAAAATAGATTTATGAAGGTTTCCTTTATGCTTACTTTTATACCTTACAATGAATTGTGTGGGATTCATTAGTCTGCTTTGCTTTAAGACTAACTGTATTTTGTTAAAGTTTGTAGCGTTCTTATAACATGGAGGTAATGGCAGGATGAATCTTTCTTACAGGAAAAAAATTAAAGTACCTTCAAACATATTGTGGTGATCCATCTGTCATTTAATTGTATTACTGTTAATTTAATTAGCTGAAAGTTCATGATTGTGTAAGTACCTTTATGCCAGTTTAAAATATTGTGTGTTTGGACACTAGGGCATTTATTGGACTCAACGTTAATGAAGCCACAGGAAGTAGGGCTCTGTATTGGACATGCAGTGCCTACAGTAGTAGTGTAGTAAATGCTGCATAAGTGAAGTGAGAGCCTTTTTTGGTTATATGCAATTTTTGTCATTTTGTTTTATTGTAGAATATACCGATGGAATTCTCAAAACTTTAAGTTGCCTTGTTCCCTTTCTGGAGACCAATCTGTTACTACATGCTCCAGTACAGCTTATTGGTTGCATTGCAGATATGCCAAATTCAACACATTCATCAATGATTGATGTCCTTTGTTCATACATCCTTCCAATTACCTTTGGTAAAGTATATTGATTTTCATGTTAGGCATTTTGCCTTTTACCTTAGGTTTTGTCTGTAGACAAAAATAGTTTGAAGCTAGCAGATTCTGCCAGTCCTTGTCAGAAAATTGGGTGAGAATTAGGGACAGTACCAGCAGCCCCAAAGTGTGGCATTCACATGAGTGGAGGGAGGGAAGCTCATGTTTGGGTATTTGACCCAAGGAAATTTTTTAAATGCTACAGCCTCCAGGGTGTTGGAAAACCATTCTTTGTTGAACAGAGCACAAATTTGTGTCTACAATTCCTTATTGATCTGGTAATCTAGACTTAATTTTGAGCACTCATGGAACAATACATCACTTCAACCACCAACCGTACCTTATTGTATTGAGACATGTTAGAACATGGTCATTTTATAAAGTCTATATGTCTTGACACCTTGGCTCAACCAATAATAAAAACAGAGCATAAACGATAGTTGTCTCAACAGATGATTGCTTTGGTTATTTACAGTGCAAAAAGCATCTTGTCCTAGCATCTGCATAACTTCGATCAAATTTATGTCAAGGTTTTCTGGCTTCAAATGTTTTTCTTTTATTTATTGTGCAGGTTGCATGGCACATAGAGGGCTTCCAAACAGACAGTGGGTGTTGTCATCATCGGCTAGTATACTCCTGAACACATTACAGTTTTGTCTGGAGTCTGGCTTATGGATGAAGATCATGGAATGCCTGATGACGTACAGGGAAAATGTTAGATGTGATTTACTGAGCGTCTTAGCTTATGGTGCCAGGGAGACAGCTGAACCTGCTATCTTCATGTTGAACAGATATTTCCCACCTCTTGATATTGGTAAGGAAAATGTTGAGTTAGTACATTAGGAACAAACTGAAAGTATTCATTATAGCATAATCATCTTTTGCTGCATTACCAATACTGTCATTATCATTAGTATCAGGAAACTGTAAACTTTTTATTAATTGTGAAACATTCCTGGTGCTAGTATTGTCTGGAACTGTATTTAGTATATGATGATTTTACACATTTTTAGGCATTGAAACTCAAAACTGCTTTGGTATTGTACAACATGTTCTGCTGTATCTGTAGGCAGCTTATGCATAATGGATTTGAAGGTATTATTATTTAGAGGTAGTATTATATAACATCCTCTGTAAGTGCAACAAAAACTCGCTCTCGTTGTGCAGTTGAGTAAACGGTCTCTATGTAAAGACGACAGATCTTCGTCAAAAATTTGTCAAGTCCAGAACAATCAAGTTTAACTTTGTGAATTTAGTGTTCAGGCTTACATCAAGTCAAGTCTTTTGCTTCCAGTGATCTTTTCTATGAGTACTGGTTTCCATCGCTGCCTCTCATCTAAATGTTAAGATCAAAAGTGTGCAAAGTAAAGATTGTCCACATGTAAAATCATTGACTAGATCCCTGATCGATGTTTTCCTTGCAAGATTTTGTTCAATGCTGAATTTGAGTTTGACTCTTGGCCAAATACCCCATGTAGCCCTGCTCATGCTTTACGTCATTACAGAAGCCTCCATTGCTTGGCGTCTGTAGACTGAAGATAAATTTACCGCTAATTTTTGTATGGTTTCTACTGCCAGTATCCCTTCATTCAAAAATTGTGTGTTTTTCTTTACTCCCATAGGTAGTGTCAAAGCTTACCAGGCTGCACCATATGATACAATGCCATCTTTTAAATGCCAGTCGATTTCTTGCCCAAGCAATAATTCAGTAAATGCGTCCAAAACATGCCTAGATCCTGGATTTTGTGCAGATGTGTTGAACAGACCACCGCCAGTGTTCCTGTGTGTGCTGTGCGTTGAGACATACTGCATGTCTGATTCCATACTGTGTTTAGATATTGTGCAGCCATTGGGTGCCATCTCGGATGCTTGTGAAGATATTAAATGCTCAAGTGAAGACAGGAAGGCAACACACTTCTGCTTTCATCCTTCGTGTATTTCCAAGAATCACTTTAAGCCTTTAAGACTCTGTGTGAACTGTCATAAGAGGTAAAGCATGCCTTTGATATTGTTATCTGACAAGATATTATCATTGCTATCCGATAATGCATTATATTATGGCAGTGGAGGTATTTGTCTTGTTGTGTTTGTTAGGTTATGCCATATCACATTCACCATGAAAGTTCTTGTTATAGTCTATAATTTTTCTTGTTATTTGGCTTGTTGTATTTGTTAGGTTATTCCACATGACATTCACCATGATACTTCTTGTTATAGTCTTTATAATTTTTCTTGATATTCGCCTTGTTGTATTTGTTAGATTATTCCATATGACATTCACCATGATACTTCTTGTTATATTCTTTATAATTTTTCTTGTTATTTGCCTTGTTGTATTTGTTTGGTTATTCCATATGACATTCACCATGATACTTCTTGTTATAGTCTTTATAATTTTTCTTGTTATTTGCCTTGTTGTATTTGTTAGGTTATTCCATATGACATTCACCATGATACTTCTTGTTATAGTCTTTATAATTTTTCTTGTTATTTGCCTTATTGTATTTGTTAGGTTATTCCATATGACATTCCTTTTTTATATTCCGTTTTAATTTTTTGCTATATTGTTTGTTGTTTAGCGTTTTTGTTCCTTACTATTTTGCCTTATTACAATCCTTGTGGCCTATTATACTTTTCCCATATATTCCCTTATGTATTTATTGTTATATTCCTTTTTATTTTCTTTGTTATATTTTCTGTTGTATATCATTATCTTTTGTCACTCGTTTTATCATGCTGGTTATGATAGTCGTTAAATTTTTGGCGTTAAAAATTTGCGACATTGCGCTAAAACATACTTGAAAAGATTTTTTGGTCTGACACTCTTCAGGATATTAAACGTCAGAAAGGAAAGTGTATGTATATGGCAACCTTTTTTATATGAAACATGTATACAAACTAGCTAATCAAAAGCAAGAAAGGAAAAAACAAAGAGAAAATGAAGAAACTAAACATTAAGAGCCCAAGTGAAAAAACGAACTCTTTCTGCCCACAGAGTACTGGGCTTCTTGTTTTAATGTAGATAGTCTCCAATGCACTTAGATTTTTCATTCTCTCATATGTAATGACCATCACAGTCTTTATCGCCATTGGTTTTGTCATGGTCACCAGGCTGGTTTTCATAGATATCACTGTCATGTGCAAGGAAGTAGCTCGGGTTTTCTGGCAATGTTCAAGGTGGAAACCAGGTTCAAGGTGAAGAGAAAGTTCTAGGTTAAGCTCAGGACAATGTACTTTGTTAAAAATGCTCTTGAAAATTGATATTTAAGTCAATATAATGCAACATAGGGTTACAAGGCATTTCCATACGGAGTCTGTTTTTGTTTTTGTTTGGAATTTAATTTTTGTGGTATTGCTTGGTATTAGTGACAATAAAGTCTAAACAATGTTTGTTGCAATTATCACTGAAAGCCAGTAACAAAAGAAATTTGTTGTAGGAAACACAAACCTGGTACTGATGGTGAAAATCATATAACTCATGGCTGCCTTGAAGATCTATGGCAAATGAAAAATCCGGAGCAGACATACCTTGTGGATGCTATTGGAACCTTGCTGAAGGAAGCACAACCTATCTATCAGAAGAAGTGCATGGAAATGGGGTATGTTGGTTTTGTCTTTGTAATTTGTTTAGTTTCGTGAGTTCTGTGGCTTATATAATGACCAAGATATCTTTCAAGGGGACTGTTCAGGTCCACCGGCACGACAAGACCTCGTCTAGATACTCGAAAAATTATCCTGATCCTAACTGGCTTGCTCTTATCAGCTATGTACTGGATTACTGGACTGTTCGTGTGGGCAAACGTCTTACACCAGTAGGATTTCTTTTCTTATCGTTTGATTATTTGTTTTGTTGTTTTATTGACTGATCTGAGCACGTGTAGTTTTCACAAAGTAAATGGGGTGCATTCTTGGGTTGCGGCGCTGAAAAACTGTTGTTAACGCTCGGGGACTATGCCCTATCATTGGCTGGAAACACCTCTTTTCAATAGAAGTAACCCACTCAATTCATTTGTTTGTGTTCTTTTACTTAATTATGATTCTCACATTTCTACTGGCAATTTTGTCAGTCTTTTTCTCTCTCAAAACGTCCTTCCTTATATTGTTCATCCCAGAAGGGTCTCTGATAATTCTGCAACTGTTATTGATAACATCTTGTCAAACGTTTGCAATTTTGACACTACAAGTGGTGATACGTTAACACAAATTTCAGATCATTTTGCTCAATTTATGATTGTCAAAACAGCTGATATCACAGCAAAGTCTCTGTCTTATTATCAACATGAGTATGCTGCAAACAAGAGTTTTGAAACACCCAAACGTACACTTCCACGTGCAGCCCGATTCATTCTTATTTCTCCTTCTTTGAGGCTTTTGTATCAACATGACGATATTCTACAATGTTATTCAAAAAAGCTTACGGTATTTAAGGGAAAGGGGGTGTATAGATTTTGGAATAATTAGAATGATAAAGTGTGATACTAGGGTGTTTCCTGTGTGACGATATCTAATAAATAATTATGCCAGGTTTATTGCTTCAAATTTTGGATATTATACACAAACTAATTAACCTAACATCTTCTTATATTTTGTTTACTGGTTGTTGGAAGCATAGGAAGTGACATTTTTTTCATATTGCTCTTTTGTTTAATTTTTTTCCCAGAGTTGAATACGAAATTTTAACAGGTAAGGATATCAGCACAACGGACGAAATGGCTTATTATAAAAAGATATCACGTAGCTTTCATGGATTATGGCTCTTGAGAAGTCTCTGCCACTTGCCACCATCTATTTACCATTTTGAACACCTTGGTCGACTGCTAGCCATGCTTTTTAGCTGGACTGAGGCTGTTGCTTACATTAAACACTCAAGAATCATTCAGTTGCTAAAAAAAGTGCAGGAGCAAGCAAATTCATGGGCAGACCAGGTTTTGGCGTATGACCCTGATTTATACTGTAACTGCTTGCTACCAGTACCTCCTGTGTATGCCAGAGTAGGATACCCTTGGGAAGCTCTAATGAGCAAAGTGCATCAGCTCTTGGAAGGGTTACAGAAGATATCGACTCTGACGAAATTTGGGCTCATGCCTGAGAAGGTAAGAATGTATTTATTTGCTTTCGTGCCCAATAACATATTCGTCAAAGTATAACGTCCTCATTTATCCAAACCTCGTTTATCCGAACACCACGAGTGAAAAAAGGGAGGGGCTTATACAAGGGGGCTGAAATTATCTGAAACATGCTAGTCAAAAAGTTTTTAAATTTCTATATTTCATAATAAAAATACACAATTTAATATAAAAATTAGTCTAGAATCTCTACGATGATTTGATTAAATAATTTCTTCCTACTAATTTTAATCATTATGGACTTCACGGTACGATTATGGAATGTGTAGCGTCCAAATGGCCAGAGGAGTACCAGTACGTTTCGATATGAATTACAAAGTGGAACTTATAGCTCCAATACGAGGACATCATATATAGAAGAAGAAGAAGAACTGGTGTGCCTTAAGGACGATCGGGAGGAAGCTATGCAGTATGACCGTAATGCAGTTTTCGTTTTCAGTCAACATGCCATGAAAAAAGTGAGCAATTAGTTGGTCATATTGCAGTCAAGATTTCTCTGCTCATAAACTATTTTCTCGATGGTGCAAGTACAAACGGGAAATTAGTTTAGTTGTTCGTATGAAGTATATTGCATACACATAGAATCAGAAGCATGCCCAAATACTGGCTATAAAACTGCTAGAAAAACAAAATCTTCTCGAACTCGATAACGAAGGTATTGCTAAAAGACCTCGTATATTTTAGGTAGTAATTCCTTTATGAGCATCCAATTTATCATTGCCCAATGGATTTTTTTGTTGTAACTCGATAAAACGCCAATAGGAACCCAAGATAGCAAAAATCAACGTGCTAGCGGTGGGAGCATATTCGAGGGGGGGGGAGCGTACTGACAATTTGTATTTCTAGGGTGGGGGCTTACTCGAAGGGGTTTTTTCGAAGGGGGGCAATTCTAGGATTTACGGTAATGTAAAAAGACAATATATGTGGCTTGTTTCTCATTCGTGAGTCACTCTGATAAGCACAAATTACCTTTTCTGATAATTTGTTCTTTCAGTGCAATATGTGACAAAAGATTTTACTTTTTAAGGACTAATGTGTCATCATCCAAATTTTCGGCTTATCCGAAGAGTTCGTTACACATTTAAGTTCGGGTCGTTCGTATAAACGAGGATGTACTCTATCAGAATTTTTGTTGTTGTAAGGACGTTTAATACATCGTATAACCCACAGGCTACTTGCATTAGCTAGTGAAGATGTACATAAGATCTTAAGTACTATGGCAAGTAATTTGCAATGGTTGACATTCGAATTTATATATTATTATTCGGAAGTTGATAATCTCGCGTGATTGTGGAAAATATGGTATGATTCTGTCCCAGGGCATAGTCTAGAGTCCACTGTCGGAAAGTGTCTCCGACATCACTGAAAGAAATGCTGGAGAAATGTGTTGGTGCACATGACTAATGCCACCAAATGACCTTGGGAATCAGGCTGGCCACCTCTACGCGGCCTTCAGCATGAAAGCTGAGCACTCCGACGACCGACTTTTAAATTCTGTACTGTTCAATTGAACGCTAATGCATATGTACTCTTTAATGTTTTCTTTTGTCATCATGGTTTTTGATTTGATATCACTTGTTACTTAATTTTTCACGTTAAACTGTATGCCAGTTGCTTCGTATCCGTATTTCAATATGTTTGTATTTGCATACGACAGCTTGCGAATAGTGTTAGTTTTGAAACCGCACAAGACGTGTCCTGCATAATCGACGCAAATATTGAAACTTATTCGATTGCGATGCAGTATGATGTCCATGTTATTGTTGTATGCCTTGATATTGTTTTGTGACAGGTCTGGGAAAGAGTGATGCCGCTCTGGATGCAAGAAATTAAAGAAAGCGTGCCCGTGGATGATTTGTCCAAATTTGTGGTTATTTTGAGGTACGAATATTAAATATAGTAAAATTACAACCATAACATTCAACTTCATTTCACCACTCATCTTGGGCTAGGCGCACTTTAAATTTCTTTCCCATACCCCTTTTTCCACACCACAATGCCTTATGCAACCGAGAAGACAGCAGTTTGCCCCCTAATTTTCACAAACGAAGGCATTTGAATACAAATATCCAAGGCTAAAACCTTGTAGGTCTAAAGTGTACCAGTGGAGGTGACATGACATAACGATGGTAACAGATATTTTATCGCATATTGAAAGAAAATGTACAGAAGCAAGCAGATGGGCAGTTGGTGGACTAGGACCGAGAGACATTTACTTTTTAGCTATGCAATGTACATGTACTATTTTTTACGGAATGTGAAAGAAGCGGTCGCAGGATTCCAATTGACACATTCTTAGTTATTATTATGTATTATTGCAACAGCTGAACAGGAAATCAGTGTTTACATTTACACTAGTATATGTTTATATCTTGTAAGCGGAGTATTGATTTTAAAATGCTTTTCAGTTACTGTTGGTGTAATTTAAAGCTGCGGGGATATGGTTAGGATTTTTTGGGGAAGGAAGGAAGGTGATCCTTTCCTAATATTGTGCCTCTTGTGGTCGTGCTTGTACAGTTCCTGTGGATTTGAAAGTTGAAGTATTGTTAATACTCCTCGGCCACTTGTACCTGTTGCGTCTACGAGATGACAGGATATGCGAGCAGTCAAACGATTCTACTGGTCTACTTTTTCTTTTTTTACTGGCCAGCTGTGTTTTGAATAGTTGAATAGACTGTGGTCAATTCAGAAGATTACAGTATGACATACGATTTAGTTTGGTATCTTGTCTCTGGATTTCATTTGTCAGGAGAAAGCCATTATGTGTTTGTACTACTAAGTATTAGAACCAGGCTGAAAATCGTGTCAGTGAGTTTTGGTTTTGGTTTCTGAAGGAACTATAAATGTTCAAAGTGATTTCCCAAGTTTTTCTCTTTTAAAGTGGGAAATCGACATTTGGATTGAACTTTTGGAAGAGGGAATTCTTCAGAGGGAATTACAAATTGAGGAACAACTGTTTCCCTGAAAATATCAATAGTTCTTTGACGAAATGTCAGAATAATAGTTTAATGGTTAAAGTCATGTCTCTTTTCTTTGAAAGTTATCAGTCTGGGTCTAATATTTATTAGCAGAATACGTTTTCCGCCTGGCTTATCAATTGCTACTTAATTATTTTCTAGATAAGTTTTCGTACAACACAAACAACGTTTGCATAACCCCATCTTGTTTACTGCTTTTAAGCCACACGATTTTTGAGATTTTTCATTTTTAATTCTTTTTCCGCATTTTACGTGTAAACATTTTACTTTTTGTGTGACTTAGGAAATTATTTGAGGTAGAACAGGAATATTATCCTCATTATTCACTAAATTTTATTGGGAAGCGTCTCGATTCAGCAATCTACCGCCAAAAACAGGAGGCATTAGTCTGGATACAAGTAAGTGCTCTTACCTTTTCTTGACCTACGTTGCGAGGGAGATATTGTAGGTGTTGTGGAGAAAGATTTAGAAGTACCTAAGAATGAAAGGCACAACAAACAAAGATGCAATGAAAAGGTGATATATGGATTCAAAAACAGCGAAAATGCACCACTGAATTTCGTATCAAACGCAAGAATTGTGTTTTTCTTGAAGTCACAAAGTTTCACTTCAAAACAAATTAAGGAAATTTTAACCGGTTTTATAGCAATAAGGTTACTTAATCATTTCGTGTAACAGTGTATCTGAAACCGTTAGTAAAATGCGATATCGATAAAAATCGATACGTTTTGCAACGAAGACAATAACAGATGGCATTTCCCCTATCGTTCTATGTTATTTTATTGTGTTTTTGTTTTTTTTACAATGTTTTCTTGTATTAAATGTGTTTTTTGTTTTGTATTATTGTGTTTTATTTTATAGTGTGTTATTTTTTATGCTTTCTTATGTGTTATAATGTTTTCTTGTCGTTTGTTGTCCTTTAGTGTTCTATTTTATTGTGTTTTCGTATGTTTTATAATCTTGTCTTATATTTTGTGCTTTGTGTTCCATGTTATTTTACTGCGTTCGTGTGTTTTATAATGTTTTCATGTTATTTATTTTGTTTTGTTGTGTTTTATTTTATTTTTATTGTTTTTGTTGTGTTCTGTGTTATTTTATTGCGTTTTTTTATGATTTATAATGTTTTCTGTTATTTAATGTGTCGTGTTTTATTTTTTAGTGTTTTATGTCATTGTGTTTTCTTATGCTTAAAAATGTTGTATCCTTGTAGATGCTGTCCGCTTTGGAGATACAACTTGATTACGATAAACTTCTTGAGATGTTTACTCATGCAACATTTGATCCCAACGGCCAAGAGGGCACCACAGCATCTGTGTTTCCATTTCCTGATGTTGACACGCTGCAGAGTGTGGCGATGTCACCAGCTGTTCAAAGTCCTTCAGCGTCTACTCCAGTTGCGTTTCAACTGCTGACGTCTGTGACTGATGGGCTGTCTTATTACATTCTTGTCATGGATATTCTTATCAAACAGGTATGGAAATGTCAAGGAATTTATCAGGTCTGTTCGTTAGCGTTTATCGTTAATTCAACAACTAGTTTTAAAAGCGGCTATGTATATCAATAAACATCTTATCCGAACTCAAAGTCCCTTGCTACGAATCCTCCAACATCAACAGTTCTAAAAATGAGATATTTTACTGTTACAACCAATTAAGTTTACTACTGTCAAGTTGTTGCTGTATGTACGTTGTTGTATGTATGTGCATATGTTGTTGTAAAAGATAACAGGCCGAATGACTTGAAGAGAGTAAGCAAAGCAAAGTGGTGATAATGTAAGAAGCAAAGGAGAGAGAAATATAGAACACAAAGTAAAGAGGAATGTGAAAAGCGAAACAGAGAGAAATTTAAAAAGCAGACAGGAATATTGAATGAAAAGTAAAGAGGAGTGTAGGAAGAATTATAAGGAGGAATGTAGCATATAAAGCAGAGAGAAATGTAAAAAGCAAAGCAGAGAGAAATATGCAAGCAAAGTAAGGAGAAACGCAGAAAGCAAAGTAAAGAGAAATGCAGAAAGCAAAGTAAACAGAAATGTAGAAAGCAAAGTAAACAGAAATGTAGCAAGCGAAGCAGAGAGGAAAGTTTAAAGCAGTAGGTGTTACGTAAGATCGTTATTCATTTTTATATTCTGTTGGTCTTCGTCAGTTCATGTCGATGTGCTTGTCGGTGTAGGTCGGGCCTAACGGTGACGTTACTTGTGTATCTTTCTTTCTTATGGACTCTTGCATGACTCTAGCTCTTCATTTGCATTTTCATTGAGGGCAGGAAATCTTTCCTTGGACCTTGTGTTATTTTACTGTAGTGTTCATGCTTTTCCGAGCATCAGCAATGCTAGCGTTCCTCGAGAGTGCTAGCTGTTGGTTTAATCAAATTTCGTCAGCCTGTCCATCCCAGCAAGCATTGAACTATTTAGGGGGACCAGCGTTGTAATCTTAATTAAAGCGTGTTAGTAGTCTTTCAATTCTGACATGGCCAGTGTCACCGTAAAGGAGTGTGGTTACTTGATGTCGCTGATTTTGACTGTGGGTATTTATTTGCAATCTTAGGGTTGTTATTCCTTGTTCTTTTCTGTAAATTTTTGATATATGTTTGAGTATTTAGGACAGATTTTATCCCGTATTGTTCATGACACAAGTATCCACTGACAACCGGCAAGTGTTATGTAACACTCATACCTCAGTTACCCAGAATCCGTTTTAATCTGTCGATCCGCTCGGATTTCGCCTTGCTTTTACAAAATGATTAACAATGGCCCCTTGTGGAATCGGAAACGAAGTGGATGGCTACCAAAATGGCCGACAGAGGACATAAGTATGTCTTTTGTGTAAATGGAGGGAACTCGGGCTCGTTACTACCTTATGACGAAAGCTGAGCCCCCCCTGTCATTCATAGAATGCAATATGAGATCAGACTTGAAACAGTTCCCTGCCTCTTTGTAGATGTCAATGCGAGAAAAATGTGAATCTGGTCTTGGACTCTCCGAGGAAAGCAGCCTTGTTCGACTTCTAGTGAACATGCTGGAGGATCCATGGCAGGGAGAGCATTCCAACCATTTGACAGAAGAATGCAGTCAATGTCGAATCATGACAATATTTTTCTATCAGATCAATGTGCTTATCGAAATTTTAATTCCAAGCAAGGTGGATAGGACTTCCGGCAGACAAAGAGGTATTGGTCTTTTGTAACATGCATACTTTAGACTTAAAAGTGGATTTCTACACTGTTTAGACAAGTTTAAAAGACAAAAGCCAGACAGGAAAGTGGAGAGCATAGTAAAGCAAACAGAGGATAGAAAAATAGGAAGCGAAGGGTAGAAGACCTGTAGCAAGCAATGAAGATAAGAAATAAGGGCAGATGTTAAAAGTAGAAAGTAAATGAGATTGGAAAGTAGAGAGTAAAAAGGATGTTAAAAGTAAAAAGTAAATCAGATTGGAAAGTAGAAAGTAAAAAGTAACTGAGATTGGAAAGTAGAAAGTAAAAAGGATTATAAAAGTAAATGAGATTGTAAAGTAGAAAGTAAAAAGGATATGAATAGTAAAAAGTAAACGAAATTGGAAAGTAAAAAGTAAGGAAGATATATGAAATAGAAAATAAGTAAGATAGGAAAGTAGAAAGTAAAGAATATATTATAAGTGAAATGTAAATGAGATAGGAAAGTAGAAAGTAAAGAAGATATTATAAGTGAAATGTAAATGGGATAGGAAAGTAGAAAATAAAGAAGATATTAAAAGTAAAATGTACGTAAGCTAGGAAATTGGAAAGGTAAGAAGATATTAAAAGTAAATTGTACGTAAGCTAGGAAAGTGGAAAGGTAAGAAGATGTTAGAAGTAGAAAGTAAGTAAGATAGGAAAGTAGAAAGGTAAGAAGATTTTAAAAGTAAAATGTACGTAAGATAGGAAAGTAGAAAGGTAAGAAGATATTAAAAGTAGAACGTAAGTAAGATAGGAAAGTGGAAAGGTAAGAAGATGTTAAAAGTAGAAAGTAAAAGGAAAAGAGATAGAAAAATAAAAGCAGTGGATCAAAAGTGGATAGAAAAGGTGGAAGCAAAAGAGATATGAAAATTAAGAAGCAAGGTTGAGGAAAAGGATATAGGAAGGTAGTCAGCAGGGACATAAAAGTAAGGATTAAAATAAAGGATTATAAACAAAGTAGAGAAAAAAAGTCAAATTAAGGGTTTGAATTGGGCACAAGATTGGCAATAAAATGCTGATGAGAAGTGTATGAAAGAGAGTAGGTATCAAAGATCCACGAATTTTGGTGTTTGTCACTTAAGAAGTGTTTATTCGGCTAACTGATTTCTCTTGTCTTGCGTTCAAACTGATGTTTATTTTGTATAGCACTAAGGGTTTATTTAACTAGCGTAGCAAGCCTGCTATAACATACAGGAGCGTCAATCCTAATTTTTGTCCCAAACAAACCAAAAAGATCACTGAATGCATAGCACACCACACTGAAAAGCTGAAATTATAAATGTCTTCCATTTAATTAATGAGGGACATGGTTCCAACTCACTGCATCCACGTTATATCTGATGTCTTCCATTTGCTCACTGGTAGAAACTATTGAAGTCGAGACTGTCTGAGACAGCTCATTGTCTTGCACTTGAGCAGCAAAATACCAGAATGAAGTTCTTTAGGAGAATTGGACATAGGACTCAACATACGATTTTCGTCTTACTTCATGTACTAGAGTTCATTATTATTGCAGAGGAACTGTTGGTATTTTTTGTCTAAGGGATGCATGTTCTTTAGCAGCTCCCGAGTCAGTTCGTTTATGTTTTCGTAAAGTGATGAATATATGGGTATAGAGTTTAACAAGTTGTTCCTTTGCACGTTTTACATTTTTTGCATGATGAGGTAGTTTCCACCTGTGGGCTTGATCACTGCATTTTATTGTATTGTATTTCATATATTATTTCTTTTATTTCCTTTTATAATTTTGAATATGGGAACTATACTGCATTTTTCACAAGGGGTAATTCAGCTTTTCTTTTGTTTTTGAAAGGGAACTCTGCTGTTGAAAACTTTGGACCCAATGATGTTGAAGCACAAACTATTATAAGCGACGAAGACAACACCACGATTCACGACAGCTTCGATGGCAACAGCGCGGATCCAGAGAACGTGATTGACAAAGCTTTTCAGCCAATCACAAGCTTTGACTCATTTGATTCTGAGGGAGACATGAGCAGCAGTATTGAAGACTGGAGAGATAAGGTATTGCGCTACACGGATGCATTTCGACGGAAGGGACACAGCGTTTCATCTGCTGTCAGCAATGCAAGCAGCAGCAGTGGATGGTCCGCCTTACTCACGGCACATCCCGAACTGCAGATCATAGAAAGCCTTTTAAAGGTAAGACAATTCAGTGGTGTTTCTCAGAGTTGCTTTTATACTTGTTATCGGTTTGAAACTTTTCAGTGTTTTTCACACTGTTAGAAAAATTCTTATCTCGCACTTCTTTGCATACAGAACCCCATCTTCTTTGCAACAGAAACCAATAATTACATTGTTAATCCAGGATATGAAATTGTTTAACTCATTGCAGCTAAAGTGGTGCAATGCAGGGGAACACTTGTACAAATGGTTTTACTGCATTTGGCGTGAGTAATTTTTTTCTATGCCAGTAAAATGACATTGATTGACATACCGTTGAAAGACTTGAAAAACAACTTCGATACTGCTGCACTGATACTTATTTTAAATAAGGAATTATCTTGGCTCCAGGCCAAGATTAATCTTTTTGAAAGGGCCTTATTACCATGGCCAGTGAATTTTTAGCAGAGTGAGCAACCTAAATAGTCGTCCATTTGGATAACAGTTGTTTGAGTTGAGTGCCCAAAAGTGCATATTGGGCTTTGTTTACAAGAATCAAAAATATATATATATATATATATATATATATATATATATATACCGGGGTCGAACTGGTAACCTTCTGACTCAAAAGCCAACACTCAAATCTCCGTGCCACCACAGCACAAAGATTTGGTGAAGGACTTTCAAAGTCCTTGGTATTATAGTAAATGTGCGTGTGTGTATATATATGTATAGAGTTTGAAGAAGAATTATTCGAAACGTTATATGAAAAGTTTATTTTTTGAAGAATTTATAATTTGTATGCTTGTTAAAATTTTAGGAGCTTCAGAGACAGAAGGATACAGCTGTGCTATTGCACATCTTGAAGAGCATTACTGTATTTCTTATCCGTGGAGATTTTCTTGGCCTTGTGATGGTGGAGGATATTGACTTTCTATGTAGACTGCAGAACATTTTTCTCGTTCCCAGGTACGTTCGACTCCAGTGTCATCAGACTAAACAATTTGTTTTGATTTTCTTGCAAGTTTACATTGTGTCAGAATTGCTGATTTCTAAAGTAGTTGTTTAATATTCTGATTTGCTTAAGCTTAAGTGTGCAATTGTCTATTGCTCTATGTTTAGAAAAAAAGGTATTACACTGAAGGAAGTATTAAGCCAGGTTTATATATTAAGGTAAGTACTCTTAAAGGAGGTAATACAGCACTTATTCATAAGCGTATGACGTTTAGCTGCCTCAGTTGACCTGATGTTCAATTTTTTTCTTTGTTTTTAGCTTGTGGGGCTTATTAGAGTGCAGTAACTCGCAACTTGCACACATTGCAGTTCCACTTATATTATACTGTTTGTCGTATGCATTTGGTGCTGAACGTTTGTCGGATGAAATCGAATCCATGTTTAATAACCCTAGCTGGCGAGTCCGATTTTCGGCAGGTAAGTGTTAATTTTCATCTTTATTATTCATCCTTTGTTGTGTCTTATTTTGAGGACATGTTAAAAGTAATGAGTAAATAAGTTTTGCTGTGTTTACTTGTTCAGTCGAGGGTGAACGATGAGTTAGTCTTGGTTAGTTTTGGTGAATTGTTACCTCGACCCGGAGCGGAGCTTTTATAGAACAACTCTCCTGAAGCGAATATACTATTGTTTAATTGGCCAATCAAAGTTTATAAAAGACAAAAGAATTGAATGAGAAGCACCTGGATTAAAAGTGGTCAAACTCGTTGTTCAAACAAACAAATACCATTAAACAAATTGTTATCAAGGCCACTTATCCATTGATTTGGAATTGACCATCATTTCGGTCGTCGCTGGCAAACGTTACGTCACGCGCAAGTCGCCGCCATTCTGCGCCATCTCGCCCGCCACCTTAACCCGATCCTGTCGCTCGAGCGTTATAAGGCCACCAAACGTCAATTCATGGGAGACAAGTTTATGCCAAAGACTATCGTGGCGCTTTCTTGGGAGCTCTCCATCTAAAAAGCCGCGTTGCATGGCACAATAACTCACTAGAGAACAAACATGCCCTTTCCAGGATTCTATTATTGCAACAGTCATGTGACGTCACAGTCATTGCCTACCGAAGCGACATGATATCATGCCGGTATCGAGTAACTGGGCCAGAAAAAAAAGCGCATATTACCCATGCCAGCGTGATTTTATGCCGATATCAAATTATACCGGTATGCTACTGACATCGTGTAAACAGGATCTCAAATTGTGACAGATGATGTTGCACCTCTTGATTCAACGCGAAGGAAGACAGTGCTGATTTTACGGAACGTATATTTCTACCAAGCAGAGGGACTGTTCTGATTGGTATACATGGTGGAAATACACAATTTCTGGTTAAGTGTCAGGGAAATCTTGCCATGGGAATGAAAAATAAGATTTGTAATAGAAATTGTAATTAAAATGAAAAATTGTGTCAAATAAAACATCAACCCATATTTTTGATGGGATAAGCAATGGTCAGTAGTCTGGTAGGGTCACTCTCGGCGGGGATACTATAATATGACTTATCTAGTCGATGATCTTTTATGATCCGTCTTCTCTAGTTAGTTTTGGTTATTGTGTAAAATTTGAAAATATTTTGACCGAGTTTAAAGCTCAGAGACATGAGGTCGAAATATAATTGAATGCTAAATGTTTTATTTGGAGTATGATGAAGTACAGATGGACAGGTTATTACCGACTTGCTTACCAAGAAATGCTAAAATTGATGTGCTAATATAGTCGATAATAAAACCGTTCATGGGGGTACGTATAAAATGTCATTATCTATTCTCTAGCAGTTACTGTGCATCGAGTTTGTGGTTCCAACAATCTTTAATTTCATCCATTCCTTACACATTAATAGTACACCATTTTCATTCTCTGTCGACTAGTAACTGCCTGACAAGTTATTAATGTTTTTATTTCAGTGGAGAAAGTGACACTAATGTGCCAGTTCTTAGACACTGAGTTTTTGTCAGAATCTTCTCTGGCACAATCGACACTTGTTAATGGATTTGCACATTTGGTGTCCGCTGCAGACGATGTGAATTCATTGGTGGCAGCGAGAGCTCGTACATTGCTAATGTCACTGAAATCTGCATCCTTGAGGGTAAGCATGATATCATAGTCCTTTTTCGTTCGTGTCAGAGGAATGGTCAGTAATCAACGGGATTGAAAGTTGCCATTTCCTCCTATTATTCTGCATACATAAGGCCTTGTAGGTCAAAATTTGCGAGTGGATCGTTCTTTCTTCAAAAGGGCGGTAAAGTTGCAAATTGTATATTTTATTGGTCATAAACTAGCCCTGCAGGAGATTTTGGTGAATCGATTTCTCGTAAAACCCAGCTTTCTTTTGCTTCCTGCCTCACCTTGCTTGATTAATCTTGTATTCATTTGCCTCCTTTTGCGCTTGGTACTATATTGCTCTTGTGACTCTTTTCGCCTCTCCTTTTTAGCATAATCCCTGTCACCTCTGTGGCCTCCTACGTTCCTTGGCCGACTTTTGACAGATTGGCCTGCTCTAGCTTCTATGCTGCCTTCGCTACTCCTTAAATGCTGCCCTCTGGCCTTCACTACACTCTATGCGGTCCTGAGCCGCCCATCTTACAGATTTTTATTTTACTCGTCTTACGTTAGCCCCAGGGTCTGATCCAGGTTAAAGTGAGCGTTCCTTGAGCATAAGTCAGATTTTCGAAGCTGGATTTTAGACTTTGAGATAAAGTTGCCTGGACGCGAATGAGGTGGTGGGGTGGCACACCACCAATAATCTTACCACCTGGTCCCAGTCACCTTTGTCGGGGAAGACAGCTAAGATGCAACTTAATGTCAGTTGCAGTTATGATTAGCTCGGATGTATCTTTGTTTAGTTATGGCTAGGGAAACTAAAGTTTTTTCTTTTGTTTATTCTCATTTTCTGTAAACTGAGATATTATTCCTCCTTTTTGACGCTACGTACGACGACAATAACGTTTTCGCGAAATGTACTTGCTTAATCTCGTTTTCTTGTTATGCGCGGGGTAGGATATGAGAACTTTAAGGAAATGCAAGATTGTCCTCGACATCTTTTTCACCGTAATTTGTCCATTGTGGCGAAAACTCTGTCCATTAAACGCACAGACCCTCTAAAAAATTTGCATTTGTGCCCCTGGACGCGAGCTATATTCAGATCAAGCTTTGCAATCAGCACAAGAATTTACTGTAGGTCATAATATCGCGACCATATAGAAACGGAGTGAGCCTTCGTTTTTTTCCTGGGACAAGAAACGGTGTGAGACACATAGTATTGCAAAACTGGCTTTTGTTTTCCTCAATTCAGCCAACTGGTCTGTTGATTATCGTGTTGCACGACAATTATGTTATGTACGTGGTCTGTAGAACGTCATTCTGAGTACTTTAGAACATTAAACTACAGTCAGATTTCTTCCGTGGATCCGCTGCGGAGCCTCATTGTACTACCTTGAAAATCATCAATCTTTGCTACGTTCGTTATTTTAAAAACACCGTGGGCCTGATAATTATAGTCCATCTATCGTCACACGTCATAGTCTTAGGGTAGATGATTGCGATTAAATATGAGCTTTTGTATTGCTTAAATAACTTCATGCAAGATTTTGATGTCGCATCGTTGCCTCTAGCGTATTAGAAGTGTCTAACGTTCTCTCTTTTGTTTCTTCTTGTAAGTGTTTGTATAAATACTTGGAACTTCAATTCAGCCAAGAAGCTGCCGATAGACTGACTATATTACGTACTTTCAAAGCCATCAACCACTTAATGCCGGACTCCTCTCCACTCAGCGGCCAATTTTTCCTTCGCCTTATGAAAGACGTCGATGTAGATCCAAGACATGGTTCTGTGGTAACCGCATTTATGAGGGCAGGGTCGGAATCGGTTGCTTCGGATATAGATTCAACTGGCAGAGGTACGATTTTGTCATTCATCGCTTCTGTGATAAAGCCTATAGTACATGTCGTAGAGTCTAAAATGGTAGTAAGTGATATTATCAAATTCACGGATGTTCGGGAGAGATCATCGCGAAGGGAATTTGGTTACTGCGTTTGAACCAGGTTATCAATGGAGAAAGCGTTATCAACTAGCGAAAATTTCTTGGTAACTTATCAAATCTAGAGGAGTGGTTGTTTTTTCTCTCGATGCTGTATTTGACATATCTTTGACCATGGACTATACGTACATTTAGCCAGGTGTGGGTGTTTCTGATCTTGCTAACAACCATGTTTGGCAGTGATTAGGTATTCGCTGCGGCCTGTCCACCTGTGCTTATGGAATCATAAGCTCATGGGTAGATCAGGGCGATACTTTATTGTTTAGGAGGAAGGCTTGGAAATTGAAACTTTGTTATTCTCCTCAAAGTTGACCTCATCAAAACGGTTATGTGCATGATGACCTTAGGTTATGGGAAAAGGATTATTTTACTAATTTAAATAACCGCGTACGTATGTGATGGCGCCATGTTTTTGACTACAAGAAATCATAAACGGTGCCCTCCGACGTGTGTTTGTGCATGACAACCCTTGTCGAGGCATTTTTTTATCGCATCAGTACATGGTGTTAAGGGTCGCGATTGCACGTTTTAACGTAGTGGCTTAAAGTAGGAAGTAATGTGACACGAAAAGAGTTGCTGATAGGACGATGTATGGTTTAAGACTTCATCGTGTAAGTATGAAGTAAGTCTGATAGCTCGGGAAGTATGACCTACACAATTTCCATGGTCCTTAGTACTTATCATTCCTGAATTTGTCGTTTTTATTACAATTTTTTGGGGCTTCATTAAAGTATTAAATAGGTATGTTCTGACCATTGCTTACGTTCAAAATTCGTATTTATTTTTAATTGTTACTTTAGTGTCGTCGTTTTCAAAATCCATCTCAAGTCCGGCTAAAAGTAGTTCAATCTCTGCGGCAAGGCGTATCAGTTTGTCTCGGCCTCGTTCCCATTCAAGTCCTCTGGTATCCTACAGAAAGAAGTACACTCTACAGTTTGATCGGCTCGGACCGGTATCTAGTGTAGCTGATTGTCCCGATGATGGTAAGATATTCAATTTTTGAACAATCTTTGTGTGGTACAAAACTTAAAAATCGCCTTGAAAAATTGCGACATTGCTTTTAAGTATGATTTTAGCGCAATGTCGCAATTTTTCAAGGCGATATTCAATTTTATTTGGGCTGTGCTTATATAGTGCCATTTCATGGACATATCCGCTTTATAGCCAGCATAATAAAAGTTTAGAAATTTGAACTTTGAAATAGTATCTGCATTCAATTAAAGCTTTCGAGGTAAAGAATATGTCTGTAAGAAA
Organism: Chironex yamaguchii; assembly: GCA_024741275.1. NCBI lineage: Eukaryota > Metazoa > Cnidaria > Cubozoa > Chirodropida > Chirodropidae > Chironex > Chironex yamaguchii. The sequence continues at coordinate 21,985 of JANTCA010007116.1, forward strand.
TACCGAGGAGCTAGAGTATTAACGTATTTTCTTTTCTTCATTAGACACAGATGGGCAAGGCCGTCGACGACGAATAGGAACATTTGCGTACAGTCCAAAACTTACCAGCATAGCGCCGGAAGGTGCTTTTCTTGGTGGGAGAGTGCAAGCAAATCTGGATACAGTGGCCGAGGAAGAACACGAAAACGAGAAACGTGCATCGGTGTCTTCGGTCACCTCTTCAGCTATGTCCGTTCAAAGTGACAGATCCATAGTACAACAGGGAACCGAGAGAGAAGTCTGTCACGAACTTGTCGTTATTTTGTTAAGGTTTCTTGCAAACAAGAAATGGTGCAAAGAAGAAAAAGAATTTGGGTTAACGACTGACAAAGATATTTTTAATATGATTGACCATCTTGGTGTTATGATGGGATACAAAGGTTGCTTCCTGGTAGAATCACATGAATTAAAGTAAGAATCAATGACTTTTGCTCTTAGTGTCTAGCCTTTGAAGTAGTAATCAGATAATTTCGGAATTGGATAAAAGTTCAGTAGTATTGATATTATATCTGGCTCGGTTTTAGGAGCTATGTGTACAGTTCGCAAAAAACAACTTTAAATGGGAGAAGGGTTTCCTGAAATATAGCTTAGAAAAAACTTACAACTCAGTGGTATGAAACTTCTTAATCTATAGCTTGAGCTGAAGTTGAAAAAAGATAGGATGAGTATTTTTCAACAGCGACTGTAAATTTGTTCCTACAGACACAATGCCTGGTAGGCTGGTAGTCTTCGCTAAAAATGATGTCGTAAAGGCTTTCTTCATTTCCTGAAATGGGAAAAAACAAAATTATAGCGTTTTGTCATTATTGTACTGATGTAACACAATCTGGAAAGTGAAAACCAGACATTTCGAAAGACATTCGCAAGCAACAATCCAGCAGGAGCAAGATGTAAATTTACGAGTAAACCTGCATGTAATTTGTGAGCCTCAGTTACAAGCATGAAAATATAAGAACATCTTATTAATAATGAGAGTTTAAATTCGTTGCTAGCTGCTAAGGTATGACTATAAACTTCCAGAAAAGATAGAACTGATCAAGTATACTTTATAATTTGATTGCTTCGCCTAGTGGGACCCTTTAGTTCCTTGCGCCCGCATTGTTATTACTGTTGCATCCAGTGAGTTTGAAACATAAAAATTTTCTTCCGCACTTTTCACACACAAAACAAAGGCCATTTTGAGCAGAAGGATTTTCATTAGCCATTTTGGTAAACTGCATTGATTGGATAGAAGAGTATCAATGCAATGTTGTGCTTTTTGATATAGGCAGATCAAGGGGGAAAAACCCCGTCCATTTTCTGCATTGGGCAATTAACTAACAATACAATTGTTAGGTAAAGAAATATGTTCAGTTTAAGTGAGTACCCTTATGGTCGACATCACCTTCCCTATTAGTGCAAAAACACAATAACACTATGGGAGAAACTGTATTTTTCATTTCTTCAAAATCTGCGTTGTATGAGTTATGCAAATAGTGGATATTAAATGTAAAACATTGGTTAGTGCCACGTTTTGGCCACGAATGGGGCACTGAGTACTATTGCTAGTTTTGACTCAAGTTGACTATATAGTAATGCTAACCATTCGCCATCGTCTTGTTGGAGCTTCTGTGGTTAAAAGGAAAGGAATGAGTGATTTGGAAATCATGGCTCGAATTGTAGTGATCCAACATACTGTTATTAACTATTTGATAATGATGACGTCACGTGACGCAGCGAAACCGAGCCGACCAGTAATTTTAGAATAATCTAGAACCTCGTCTCATTATTGCTTAGCAGAAATTATGCTGACGTAGCTATTAAATTAATTTGTATGAACGCCCTTGAGTTTTAGACCTTTTTAGTGCAATTAACTGTAGGCTCATGGGTTTATCGTACGACATTTGGATAGTTTTAACAGAACAATGTTCGTTAATTTCTCAAGTGTTACTGGGATGTTTGAACTTTTACTTTGGGCATATAACCCACATACCCTGCTATGGCGTACACTGTTATACACTTATTCAAGTATTGTGTGCACCATGGAAAGTTCTTAGATGCCTTGATACAGCAGATTGTGGAATCCTGCGGAAAGAAAAACGAACGATAGTTAATAGATTTTTGCCTTATTCCCGTAGCATATTTGTTTATTTAATGCCAAGATGTTGATCATAGTAAAACCGTAATTGAATGAGGTAACAAACATTCCCTTCTTTTTAAAACAAAATCTGTGACCTATGCTAGCTCACGTTACGTGTATTGACGTTAAGTCATTTAATATATATTGCGAAAACATAGAAATCGTCATTAAGGAAGTAGGTAAGCTGCTGTTTGTCATAGAGAGTAAAATTATACAGACACCTACGTAAGCAGATGCAAATTATATGAAATATGTTTGCAGTTTTAAAACCCCACGCCCTTACTAAAACGTAAGTTTTGAAGATTTACCCTTCAGTTTTTATCGAAGGCATGTTTGGACACCGTTAGACACCGTTAGTTTTCCCTTTCTAGCCTATTAATCAAAATATACAGTTAGTAATGCAGCTTCTAGCACCATAGCCGCCCCCAGTACACGCATAAATATTAAACTTGCTTTTTCTTTTGCATCCCTAGGCAATCTGCAGTTTTTCAGGCATTCATGGTCAATATCACGGAACTTTTGGACTGTAACGAGAGAATCGCTGAAAAATTTCTTCCTCTGTGCTTAGCGTTAATGATTTACTGCGTTAAGGATACTAGTGAGGAAATGGAGTTATCTAGGGATACGCTTGCCAGAATATCCCCACATTTGCAACATAGTTGGCTCATGACGCTGCTTGTGTTCGTCTACAAGGTAAGCAGTAGAACCTAAGTCTTTCGTCGATACCCATGTTTCAGCTTCTAATTTTAAAGTGTAAAATTCGTATAAGGAAATTTTTAAGGAACTTATTTGTTGCTGGGTTGTTCCTCATCTTTTCCTCTTTTTATGCAGTTTGACCTCCATGAGTATCAAAACCAAGTAAAGGAGTTAATTCTTATCACCAAGGATACTTTGGCGTCAAGCAATCATGATCGGTGTCGTTTGCAAAGGGTAACTCCTTCTCAATCGTATATACCTCCAGCTCTCCTTTCTAAGGAGGGAAGAAAGAAGTTCAAACCTCGCAAGACATTTCCGAAGGGGAACAAAGACATTAAGAAGCCCTCAAAGAAAGATGATAAGCGGTACTCACCACTGGCCAAGTCGGATTCTGCTGGAGGTGGAAACGAAACGGTGGAATTATCGGATGTGACTGCACAGACATCCTTGTCATCCGGAGTCACTTTAAAACACACGGTACTTACCATCATATTCCTTTCCTTTCTTGTTTGTTTGTTTACTTGTTCAGTGTGTTATCTGAGGTACAGGCATTATTACATCTTGATATTAATATTGTTATTTGTACAAAAAAGTATGTTTGATGACAAAGGAAGTATTATTGTCACACTGGGTTGTAGCAAGTAAGCTCATATTTGCGTGCTCGTGTCGATTCCATCGCATATTTGGACATAGTTTCTCCCTGTAAATGTGTCTCTGTGTACATCTTTATGCTAAACTTATTTCTCAACCTAGGTTCTCCGTAACGTTTTCTCTGTAGTCCTGTTAGTTCTTTTTAAACCTGCTTTAGTCTCAGTTTTCTGTCCATGTATCTGATAGTATTTTTGCGTGCTCCTTTCCTTTCATCCTGTAGTTTGACTTACGTCTTGTTAGAAACTTCGCGGTGAATCGTTTTCCTCACCAAATGGGCAGTAATTTGTAATGTTATAAAACTGGTTATGTGTTCAATTTTCTACATACGTACCTTTATAGCGGTGTTTTTTACTTATTTAAGTGGAATAAGTTAACGCTGTAGCGCATTTTCAGACTTCGGTGCAGGAGTGTGTGCGAATAACGAATTTGCTATTTGCTAGTTCGTGTAGTTCGCTTTGTTTAATGTGATTGTATCACCAGTAACATATATGAAAATATTGTTACTGTAATCAGTATAATATTAGTCTTCATAAAAGTACTAGTATCAGTATTGGTATTTAAGATTTTTATACGTGTATTAGAATAGGTATTCGTTTTTGTATAAGTATCACTACTGGCATTAGTGGTTGTAGAGTGTTTAAGTATCGGTATTGGTATTGGTTTAGGTATTAGTAGTAGCAGCAGCTGTGCATAGGTAGTGGTATTATTGTTTGAAAATGAAGGAGGCAGAAGGCCGTGAGCCTGTGAGTTAAATCTAATCGAACAAACATGATCATCGTGCTTACAAGCGCAATTTACACAAAAGACACATGCAGCAAATGATTGCTTTTTCTCGATCGGTCCCAAGCCCGGAGCCCATAGGTTACTGTTGGGGAGGCAAGAGGGTGGGTGGTGTAGTTATCCCCCAGCAAACTAGCTACTGAAGCCCGTATGTTACTCGTACGGGGCCAGGCCACAGCAGACGAGCACTGTCATTGTCAAGCTCTTCGGCCTTCAGTTCAAGTAGTTTCGACAAAAGAAGGTTCTGCACCACTGTTACCTACAGGACTAGTGTGTATTATTGTTGTTAGCGGTATTGGTATGAGTGTTTCAAATCTGGTCTAAGAATGGTGTTGAAGGCAATTTTTATGGTGGTCATTTATCTATAGGCACTGACAGTACCCAATGAACAAGACAGGGCTTCGTCACAGCTACTGAATTCAATTACCCTGAAACTTAAAGAGGACGAAAAACAAGGTTCGCTAACAGACATTCGGACTTGCAGCAAGTGTTTTCTGCCGTTTTTTGAATATGGAGAAGATATCTTGAATGTGGCTTTGGTGGTATTGTCAACTTTCATTCATCGTGCGCCGGAGTTGGCTGCGCCAGTCATTATGGAAATTTTCGATACTGTTGGCAGGTAATTGTTTTGTGATATCTATATGTCAATCTTTATTAGAAGAGGTGGACAGGTTGCGACGCAACACTATACTCCAAGACTGTTGCTCCTTATTATACTTATAATTGGAAAGTCATCAAGAGGTATATAGCTCAACCAGAGCCCATGCTCTTGTAACAGGAAACTCCTATGCCTTTACCTCGTTTCTGTGTCATCTCGCAATCATTTAACATGTCATTCATCTTATTTTGTCTGGTAATGTGCGCTGTAGTAGTCGTAGGAGTTGTAAGTTGAATCACTGAAGACTTACGAGAGTTGATAAACACTCAAAATCTGGAGAACTCTCTCGCGTTGGTTTGAATTGGTGATGAATGCAGAAACCCCATTACACTCTTTGGAAACTTGCAACGTTAAGGAGGAGAAAGTAGAAAGTTATATCATGGACCACTGATGCGCACTACAGTTAGCTGAATAGTGTATTATTGGCGCGTAATACTGATAGTTCAACGTAGTGAAGGTTTTTGAAGGATGTGTGTAGTGATAGCTGCTGTAATGTTACAGTGTAAATCAGAAAATCTACTATTGAATTTATGTTATGTGATATCAAGTGAAACATATACCATTTTATTAGCGTGATAAATTACTTGCTGTCTGCAAACAGTTAAGGGTTTAGAAGCATACATTGTTCATTTACAAGCCAATCTGTTGTAAATTCTTTTCTCATGATGTGGAAGCCAGTGCACTGCCCATATTGGGATCTGAGGCTGTTGCGCCACAGATATCTGGCGTATGCAATACCGGCCGCTTTTACGCCAGCGTAAAATCTGGCGTAAATTTTAAATTTCAATAGTTGGCTCTACTGCGTGCAGGAAAAGAGCCCGAAACTCAGTAGATGGCCACTGCCTGTACCGTAAATCTGTGGCGTAAGGGATTATTGTATGTTAGTATGGTGCACTGCATAAGCTTTCCTATCGCCTCTCCTGCGTTTTGGTGGCGATAGATCTTACTATGAAACTGAGCACTTTTTTTGGCGTGATATTTACTATCTATAGTATGTTCTTGTAATTGTAGAAAAGCAAAAGTTGGAATTCACTCTTGGGAATCTGGAGGGTATGTGTCATCGTTTTATTTTTGTTTTATTCATTCGTTAAGGTATGTACGATAATCCCAGATTAAAAGTAGTCTAACTTACATACCATACTTTAACGTGACCCTCGTAGTTATTGACTATCGGTGCGGTTTTTTGACTGTCTCCCCTGTAAAAATGCACAAGGCATGGTTTTTTTAAAGCCTAGCTCTTCAAATTTGTGTGGTGACAATATGGGCAGAGAGAGGCATTCGTGAATGTTTTGGATCGTCCCATCCTAGCAGAACAAAAGACTACGATACAAACCTTAGGGAGTATTGTCTACTTTTGTTTATAATGTCTTTTGAAAATTCTCTGTTTGGATCCTAAACAGGTGTGCTACGGTACCTGGTTCGTGCAGCGGTGTCGCAAGGCAATTCTTGAGATCAACATTGCTACAATTGGCACCAAAGGGAGTCTTCCAAGAAATATTTAGAAGTGCTAAGTTAGGTAAGTCTAAATGAAAAGCCGTTCTTGCTTAAAGTAGTACTTTACATGGCGCTGTAATTTTTTGGACTTGAAAGCGTGATAGATGCCGTGCTGAAAAATGACATTCTGATCCTATTTTGATTTTTAAAGGAAAAGCATTCTTTGAAGGAATGTCTCTGGCGTTAATCGACTTTGCACCACTCAATGAGATGAAGCCATTGGAATGTTTATTTGCAGTAAGTCCATCGAATATTTTTTCGTACACACCATACTCATTTTGAATTTCTTGTTCTACGTAGCAATTGCTAGTTATATTAGCATTTATTTGAAGTGATCGATATCAACGGTGTTTATTTATTATCTCGTATATTAAAGAGCAAGTCTGCATTGAACTTGATAATAGCTTATATTTGTTCACATTGCTAATGCAAAACAGACTGAGTCAATTTTTCATGGATCTTGTATTGTGAAGCCTGTTCGGTCTTTAGGGCAGCTGGAGTGACGTGTTACATCGCGAGGTGTTGCATCTGCCGCTTTTAGGACATAGCTTGTCTAGAGAGGGGTCCAGCCAGGAGAGGTTAAGAGGAATTGGTAAGCCTGCTTTAGCGGGAGGGTCGCCAGAGCGCTTCTGTTCCCTCTGTTCAATTGTTGTTCCGATTTTTGAGTCTGTCCGGCTATTATCCAGGAGGGGATTTGGGCCCAGTGTGTTCCAAGCTTGGTTCACGTAGTAAGAATGAATATTTTTGTGGTGTCCTTCAGGTCTTGAACTTTGTTGTTGTATTTATGATTTCTTTAGTCAGTGAAGGTGTCTTAAGTCCTTCTTTTACTGCCGCCTAGAAACAACAACTGTACACACGTCGCTCTTGTGTATTAATTTGTATTGTGCAGTATTATTTGTTCTGCTTATAAAGGTATAAAAAGTGTAGTAAGTTTTGTAGCCCCACATGTTTTCTTTGAATTGGTGAAAATGTATCTGCCATCTTGAAAATGTGCAAGTGAAGCAAGTTCACTTCTTTGATGCAACGAGCTTCGTATACTTGTATTTATCACTCTGGCGATGTATTTGCCTACCGTTATGTTCTAGGAACTTGTCAAAGGATTGTTTACCGATTTTTGTTCTGTAGTAGGTCATTATCCATACTAAAGGTTCCAATCTTTCAAGCGGATCTTTCATGTAAAACGTCTTGAAGAAATTTCTAATAATTTGAGAAGACTTTTTGTACCAGATTGCTGTATCTTTTAACAGGATTTTACATCGCGATCGGATCCGAATGACAGAATGATGATCATGATAAGGAATCTGCTTCTTTATTTACAAGCCTTACCAAAGGAACCCGTAATGCCATGGAAGAATCAAATGCACAATTTTGAGAGCTTCTTTAAGCATTTAGTGTCTGCACTTCCGGTATCGGTAAGTAAATACAACACTTAATATCTCTTTTTATTTGCAGTATTTTAAAGTAGAAAGCAAAAATGTCCAAGTGAGACTTCTGTTGATCGTTTTAAGAACACGTTGTTGTTGAGGATGTAGAACCAGTTACGAATGAAACTGTTCGTGTGAAGATGATGAAAAAGATGACGCAGGGAATTTTGGTATGGTAAATGACGGAAAGACTTTTTTCCGAAATATTTCAATATCTTCCCCACTTGTAATGACGGAATTTGTGAGATGGGTTCTAAATTGGTTTGTGAAATATCTCCATTAGGTGTGAACGATATTGACTCCCTAGATAATCAGCTTTCGGTTTGAATGCGTAATGTGATGCACAGAAGGTTGAGAATCATGCCAGTGTCACAAAGGGTCCTTCGATAGAGAGCCAAAAATGGACCTTTAAATTATTCTTAAATGAAACGAATTATCTTCTTCAAGGAACATCTCTACTTTGAGAGATGGTCATTTTTGGCCACTTGTCATGAGCACGATTCTGAGAACTTATGAAAGAAGCCTGAGCTACAGTAAGGTGCTCAACTTCTTATTTCTGTTCTTCAGAAAACGTTGCTGTCGTGGTGAACTAAATTTTCCTACAAGTAGATGTACAATAGTGATGGTCGCATTTTTTTGAATGGAACTCGATAGTGTGGCTGCAAATTGTATTCATTTTGATTTACTTAATGCTGACAGAGTTGATTGCAACGGTGTGGCCAGGGTAAATTAAGTAGACGAGGGGGCAAAAAATTAAGGGGATCTGGGGGCTATACCACCTGATTGTTTTTTGGGCCGTGCCCCTTTACTTGGCTCAGAGTGTACCTCTCAATATCAAGCTTGCCACTGGCGATGATAAACTATGTTAATTTCGTGATAGTTATCCTATAAGACGAGCGCTTGGAGAAAAATATTTTGAAGAGACATCTTTTGCTTAGAATGCATCTTTTGATTTCTTAAGAATGATTTAAAACGGGTGGACTTCGAAAACATCATATTTAAAACCAGAAGTTTTGCAATAAGCAAGAACGAAACACATGATAAATACTTAAAGTAGAAAAACAAGCATTATGAGGAAGGTTAATGAAATAATGGGAGCTTGATCAACTTCCGTATAAGTTGACCCTCTTTATTCAAAGGACGTTCTGGCTTTTTTGCTGATATTATTTGATGTGTTTAAGACTGGTTGTTTTATCTCCGAGTAATGTACTGGTGCAGTAGGAGAGAAGGGATCCTTAACTCTGGTAAAATGTTCCTTGCTCTGTACTATTGTTGGAATGATCTATAATTAGTTACTTCGAACATGACATTTTTTGACAGGAGGATGTTACCACTCTCATTAAGATGATGACAGTTTTAGTTGGAGTTGCAAAGAATTTATTTAAGGTGAGATTTTTACTTAGCGTTGTTAGGTATTTATTTTTACTGGAATTGAATTGCTCGTATGTAATGGACTTTATATTCAAGAGAATGAGGATAATGGCCCAATAAAAACCAGATTTAGTTATTCTTCAAAATGGTATTACGTACCTTGTCTGGAAAGACAAAAGGGGTTTACTTACAGATTAAGAAGCGTTGAAGAAACTTAATGGTACTAGAAAATTACACTGTTGCGGGAATCGGCAAAATATTTGTAATATTTGTAAATATGTAATATTTTTGTCATACTAGTTTGTAATATTTGTACTACACTAGTTTGTAATATTTGCATCTCACTAGTTTGTAATATTTGCATCACACTAGCTTGTAATATTTGTATCACACTAGTTTGTAATATTTGCATCACACTAGCGTGTGATATTTGTATCGCACTAGTTTGTGATGTTTGTATGACATTAGTTTGTAATATTTGTATCACACTAGTTTGTAATATTTGTATCACACTAGTTTATAACATCTGCATCACACTAGTTTGTTATATTTGTATCACACTAGTTTGTAATAGCTGCATCACACTAGTTTGTAATATTTGTAGCACACGATGTCATATCGCTAATAGTTTTTATTATTTCATTTTCCCTATATCGTAGACTCTTCTACCATATTTCAGTCAAATTCTTACCCACGTAGTGAGGAAGTGTTTCATTAAGCTCAAAGACTTACAGGAACTTTGTTATACCTGTATTGAATCCTTCTCGAAGGTAGTGTATCTCTTTTGATCGTATATATTGACAGATTTAAATTTGTCGTCGTAGTTCTTACGTCTATATAGATCACGTAGGAGAAATAACTGATCCATAGGGCTATGATGACAATCTGATTTGTTATCAAGTGTTTTTCTGAGAAAGTTAATCACAATGATTAAGCTTAAACGGAACACAAATGAAGCAGTCAAGTTTTCAGCTTTCGTATTCTATTTGTGAGGCAATGTAGCAAGGTTTGACTGTATTCTGGCCCTAGAGCGTTCCTTAACGTTGTACTAATTGGTAGAGTACGTAAAGAATAGATGGGTCTAGAATAATCAAGGTTGTCTAAAACAATGTATGGTAGAGTTTAAGATGGTAGAACAGGATAGGTAATAGAAAGTTGAAAGGTTTGTATGGCAGATAATAAGATAAAGAGGAATGACAGTCTACAATGGTATAGGATAGGATGAATAACAGGGAACTGAAATGTGCAGAGAGCATAACAGACTTTCTTACTTGGCGTGTCATGTTGTCATGTTGCTGTTTGTACTTTATATTTGATAATATTAAATTCGTGAAGTTTGTTGTCGTAAACGTTTTACGTTAAATATAGTTATTTGGAGTTAAATTGTCAGGAAGTAGCGGTAAGTTCTACTAACATTATAATTTGGTACATTTATAATTTTTTTCGCTGGTGTAGCAAGACTTTTAGCAAGGTTTTGACTGATGTATATTGCATACTTTCTCCTTCGTAGTGTAATGATATTTTAAAATACATTTCAGGAAAGAGACAAGCTGGCATTGACAAGGGCCGTCGTACAAGACTTGAACACGTCCCTGAAGACGAAACTGATTGTTCCTGAAAGAAATTTGAAGTTGCTGATACACGTAAGTTAATTTGAACCGTTAAGAGGGTAAGGTTGGTATGTAATGGTCTGGGGTTTTGCATCATATGTCATCGTATACAGTATTTATATTATATTTATATGTATATGTATACATTGTATACTGATTTGTTCTTTCATTACATGTATTTGTACTTTGCCTTTTTCGTCAATATTTACTTCAACGGACAGGTGAATCTTCACTCTAAATGCTATGACGGCCTCTTCAACTTCATAAGAGCGAAAAAAACCGGCGTGTTTCTCATACGCGAGATACGTGAGATACAGCATGCTCGATCATGAACGCACAGAATTCGGCTGACAATCAGTTTAAAAGAGACCAACATCCCTTGTGTGAGGTGTACGCCGAACGTCTCCACCGGTGACTACACCCTTAGTGTTGTCGACGATTTTACGTATCCGGGCAGTACCATCTCCATCAACAACTCCTTTTAAGCCGAACTCAGCAAGAGGATCGGCAAAACAGCAATGACCTTGGGTCGTGTGGTAAAGATGGTCTGGACAGAGGAGTGCTGTCACTAACACCAGTGCATGAGTACCAGGCAGGCGTATGCGTTTAGTACATTGCTCCCCTGCAGTGAATCACGGACCTTCTACTCCTTCTAAGGGGCAGACTCAAAAATGGCCACCTGTGCAACCTCAGAATATTCCTGGTCATCAAGTGGGAGGACCAGTTTCTAAATAGCAGCTTCCTTGAGCTGACGGACACCCTAAGCATACTTGCGTTGGGTGGCTTGATGGCTCGGCCATTTTAAGCTAACAGTCGAAGGGCAGATCCCCAAGAATACCGAGCATGAAGAACTCATTCTTGGCTCCAGATCTACATGAATGCCAGTACTGTGCCATGAAGACGTCTTGGCTCCAGACCTACATGAATGCCAGTACTGTGCCATGAAGA